>PVKN010004445.1:0-33499 GCA_004027915.1 Capromys pilorides
TGGGTGTATGTACATGTGTGCGTGAGTGCATGCGTGTGTGTGCATGTATGTCCCCAGCACACGCCCCGTTCCCTGGAAGGTGAGGCACCATCTATGCTCACCTACTCCAACAAGTGCTCCCTCCCCCTGCCAAGGAGATGTGGGAAGACTCGGGGAAAGGAACCAGCAAGTGACCACAGCTGCTGTGCTATGACTGTGTCCCCAAAACTCCCATGCTGAGCTCCTCACCCTCGAGAGGAGGATGGCAGACAGTGGGGCCTACCAGAGGTGATTAGGCTCTGGGGACAGAACTCTCCAAAATGGGACTGGTGCCCTTTTTGCAAAGGCCCAGACAGTCTCACCCCGTCTAGCACACGAGAACACAGTGAGAGGACATGGGCTCTCAAGGGGACAGGCCCTCAGACACCAAATCTGTCTTCAGAGTTTTAGCCCCCAGAACCAGGGGAGATAAACAAGATTTTTATGAATGGCTCCTCTATGGTGTCTGATTACAATAACCCACACAGGCTAAGTCAAAGTCCTCTGACTAGAACCCACAATCAAGCGGCCCCAGTTCTCTCAGCTTCCCTTTGAAGCCACATCGATAGCAAACAATACTCAGGCAAGAGGCCGCATGCTGGGCCTCCCACATGCTGGGGAGCCCTGAGCATATCACACAAGGTCCGAGTCTCTGTTTAGGCTGCCATAACATGGCGTGCCTAAGAGCGCCCACCCGTACACATTATGAGGTTTACAAAAGAAAATGATCAAACTCTTAGCACAGGGCCTGGGGCTCGATGGCACACTGTGAAATGCTAATCCTTCCACTTATGAGTTATTTGTGTCATGACTCTTCTTTATACCTCTTTAAAAGTTTTTCTACTTGGAGTCAAATTCATATAACATACAATCTACTATTCTACTGTGAACTGTACGGTTCAGCGCATCAGCACACGCTCACACCGCTGTGTAATCAGCAGCGTTACCCACACCACTACCTTCACATCACTCCAAAGTGATCATTCACCTACCCACGTGGCCCTGGCTCCTCTGCGGTCCTCTGCCAAGAAGAGGCTTTTTCCATAGAATGATCAGAGGCAGGAGTGGCACGTGGGTAACGGGCTGGCTTGCCAATGCCCAAGTAGGGGAGGGGTGCGGAGTCCAGGACCTTCTCCAAAGTCCACTGAAGACGGCGCCCTTCCCCCTGGTGGAGCCTCAGATGCGTCAGCACCCTCCTGCCTGTCACCACACACCCAGCACTCAGTGTGCGGCTGCCTCACCCGAGCCTCTCAGGCCCTTAGCAGCTTCAGCCATAGTTGAAACTGTGAGCCAAAACGAACCTGCTCTGCCTTAACTAGTGAATGGTAGGAATCCTGTCTCAGCAGCAGAAAGATGACTCACGGGGGACAGAGGGGCAGAGGGGTGAAAAAAGAAACCGAGGTGCTATATGCTTCTCCAACTTCCCATGGGGAGTATAAATATTATGTACTGCACACACATACAAAGAACTAAAATTTTAAATTTTAAATTTAAAAAAAGCCATTGGGTAAATGTTCTTGAAAAATCCTTGCTTCCCCTCATACCCCATGGCAAGGCTCACCCTGGCTGACCAGCAAGGAAAGCACCAGGATGACAGGACGAGCCCTTGAGCCCTTGCTCCTGACTGCCGGGGCGTGGCCAGCTTCTTCCAAGGACGCTTCTGAGCGCCCTCTGATTCCCTGTTTTGTGAGGATCCTAATAACACTCAGCGTCCACACTGCAGCTGCCAGCTCTGAAGCACCGAGTGACACTGAAGCAGCACCACAGTGCCTCCAAAAGCCACAGAGTGCATGCTCAGAATCACCAAAACCAGGGGCAGCAGAGTACGCGAAGGTTTCTGAGGGAGCTGCAGATTTTGGGGGTGTCAGTGCAAGCAAACAGTGCCTTTGGAATAAACAGCTCCTTGCCAGACTCCCCGGTTCACTGCTGGGGAAACCAACAAGGGCAAAGAAAGTGCCATGCTGACCAGATAGAGGTGCGCGAGGCCCTGCTGCTGGGGCTGCTCCAGGATGGGGGGTCTCTTCTCCCACCCCCACCCCCGCCCTGGCAGCAGCACCCTGGTTGTCCTGCCCACGCTTCCTCCTCTTCCTTTGCTGCCATGGCCCCTGATATCTGCCCCTGAGGGCTGGCACAGGGATGCTCAGGGCTTCACCAATAGGGAACCCGCCCAGTTCTCGGTAAGGCCCTGAGCTGGACCTCAAAACCACATAAAACTTTTAAAAACCATTTTAAAAACTTACACATTTTCTTCTACTTCTTAATTCGGTTCTTCTAGGCCTGCCCACTCCCCAGCTTTCTTTTCCATCAGAGACCTCTGATGGACCTCACCATTCTCAGGCAACTGCCGGGCAGCTGCCCTGTTCACAGAGCTCTATCCCATGTGAACCCCACAATAATTCTCCAGACCTTCTCATGGGTGAGGGAAAGTGACATCATGAAGTATGCAATTTCCCAGCGTGACTTGCACCAACCTGACTTCGGGATTACTACAGGCTTAATGTCTGCCTCCTCACAAGCATCTTATCTTCCTAGCTGTCATATCTTAAAGCCTAATGCCCAATACAATAGTATTACCCATATGAGGCAGGCCCTTTAGGAGACAACTGGGTTATGAGGGTGGGGCCCTCATGTATGGGATTAGTGAGTGCCCTTATAAAAGAAGCCAGAAGAAACATGCTTGCACCATCTACCATGGAAGGATGTGGCTAGGAAATCTATCACCAGGTACAACATCTACCCACATCGTGATCTCAGAAGTCCATCCCACAGAACAAGAGCAATAAATTTCTCTTGTTCATAAGCTGCCCTGTTGATGAGGTCTTATGGTGGCAACCCAAAAGGGCCAGGACAACAGACACTAACTTAGTGACTTTAACAGTGTGGCAACTACCTAGAAGTAGAGTGTGGGAGAAGCAAGTAAAGTACCCAGGAAGGGCATGAAAGCTCGGCTCCAGCAGTGCCAGAACACAGCAGAGCCAACAGCACAGCACAGCGAATTGCACCACCAGGCCAACCAGACACGAGATACACGGGAGAGCCAATTGCCTAAGGCTCAGAACCAGACAAAATTACACAGTGCCTTCCAGGAATACATAAGGAAGTGGCTAAACAGACCCCTGTGAAGAAAGAAAGACGACCACAGTGGTGACAGGTATTTCTTCTGAGGGACTTCTGAACACAAGTATCCTGAAAAATTCTTAGTCTGTAATTACTAAACTTCCATCAAAAAATGACCTAATTTTTTTCTTTTCTTTTTAAAGACAGTAAAACATAGTTTCTAAAAAATTAGAAATGATACAAAATTTCACTGAACAAAATAATAGGAAAAACAACTTAACTTTGACTATGGCTGTAATTATACAGATCCATCAATGTACTAAAATCTATTGCATCTTATATTTTCAGTATGTACATTGTGTGCTATGCGAATCTGTAGTTCAATAAAGTTATTTGTTAAACTCAGATAAGGCCTGTCAATGGCAGAATCTAACCCGCCTCATCTCACATCCTCTATGCTCCTGAACAATAAACCAGGGAAGACTCCTGGTCAACACACATTTATTTTTTCTCTGTCCCAGGGAGAGGCCCACAGAAGGTAGGCTTAATACCAAACGCTGTTTATGGGCCACCAGACCACGGCCAGGGCACGAGGCCTCTGCTCTTCCAGAAGCCTGGCTTGCTGCACCCTGTTTAACATGCCCCAAGAGAAAGCTGGGGTTTTTCTGTTGGCTTTGGGGCATCACGGGTACTGAGGACTGAACACAAAACCCTCACAATGACCTATATTCCAGCCCTTTTTAATCTTTTTTTTTTTTTTTTTAACTAAGGTCTTGCAAAAGTACTAAGTTGCCCAGGTTGGGCTCCCACTTACAATTCCTCTGTCTCAGCCTCTCAGAGTGCTGGGATTATAGGCAAGCTCCACCATGCTTGGCTACCTTTTGAGAAGGCCACCAGAGAGTAGAGCACAGGAGCTGGGTGGGGCCTTAGGACTAAGTGCACAGGCAATGTGGGGTGATGTGGGGGGCTTTATCGTGCCTCCGTGCAAGCCCCAGCCCACCTTCCTGCCACTCCCACGGGGAGCTGATCAGCACACATGGGCCAATGGAACGTTAACAGGGACAAAGGTGTGCTAGCAAGTCTCACTGCACCGTGCAATGCTGTGGCTTTGCCTTCTACTGACCTGGCTTCAAATTCCAGCTTTGCTTCCTAATGATGACAACAATGGCAACAAAAACACCATAACGACACCCAGGATTGAGAGGCAGATTTTTTTTTTTTTTTTAAACATCAGATGGGCACTGACTACGAATCAACTGTCCTTCAAAATGTCAGGCCTCCATGGCTCAAGGAGGGAGGTTTTATGGGGTTGCAAAGTGGGCGGGTGGGGGAAGTATAGAGATAGAGTACTTGATCATCTTCCATTGGTTCTTACAATACACATCACAGTGACCAGGTGTTTCTGAGAGACAGAAGCAACCCCAACTGCAACAGGAACCATCACCTGGGCAACTGAACTGTACTGGTGGAGGGAGGGCTCTTCTGCTACGATGACAGAAGTTATGAAAACTCCAACCTTCCAAAGAACAGATCAAAATTCAAGATCCCTGACCTATATAATAAATTCATAATTGTTCCTAGTCTTTCAGAGATGTTGCAAAAGAAAGAGAATGGATACAAACCTAAGAGATGCCAGGTGATTGAAGATAGGAAAAGACCACACTCTTATTCTCAACCTCAACACAACACAGGACGCTTCTAAGACATATAGATTCTTTCCCCCATAAGAGACTCCCCAGTGGACACCAGCAGAATGTTCTACCGTATAGCTAAATTCTGACAGGATCAGAGATAGTGTTACCCCCACAGTGTATAGCACAGTCCCACAAGACTCTCCTACTTCTGATCTGCCAGTCATAAGTAGCAGGTTACTCACAAATTCTGTTTGGCTTCAAGGATCCAAACTTCAAGCCATGGCTGGGTCTTTGTGATGACCACTCCCACCCAAGAACCCAGTAAGAGCTATCTTAGTGACACAAAAGATGTTTCTAATCAACCAGAAACTTCCAGGGAATTTAGGAGCTGAGTCAGAAACTCCCACCATTCTGAAAGCTAAAAAGATCCTAGAAGCTCTGTGTCAGGAACCCAAGCAAAGAAAATATGAAAATAAAAAATGTCCTACTATTCAGATTTATAAAAGTTTTATGAGTGTCACTGAGGAGTGGCCTTACTGTTTCATAGTAGTTAGTAAATTTATTGTTACTTGGTAGTTTATTGATTGTCAACTTGATCAGCTTGAGAGGCACCTAAGAGATTAGTAACACACACTTCCGGATGTGTCTAGAGGGGTCACGGGTCTGTGACCTGGGGGTTATCATGCTCCTGATTCCTGCCCCTTCCCCTCTGGCCCTTCCAGCTCTTCTCCTGCCTCCTGCTCCCTAAATGCCATGAACTGAGGCTCTGTCCTGCACCAGGCCCTTGTGCCAGGATGCCCCTGGCCCGAAGTCTGTCAACCAAGGGTGAAATCTCTGAAGCCATGAGTCAAAATAAACCTTCCTTAGTTAAGCTGTATATATCAGGTATTTTTCTGTAGCAACAAAGAGGTGACTCGTGTTATTCTTAAAAATAATAAAGCTGGCAGCACCATCACAGAGAATAACATGAGTCTTGCTGTTTTGTACTTCACTTCTCACCCTGGTATACCTGGCTGACCTTGGTACAGTTTGTAGTCCTGTCTTCCTGTGTGCCTCAAAAGCACAAAAGACACTTTCAAAATCCTCGAAAGTCATTTAAAAAAAGATTATGCTCAATTAACAGAAGATAATCCCTGCCTCCCATGCTTCTCACAATGGTGAAATGTGAGGAGACATAATGTTTTAAACTCAAGAAAGCAGATCAGGCTCAGCGAGTAATCTAGTGGTGAGTCTATAAGCACCATGGTAACCAAGACCCTAAGGATGACAGGCACAATTGCAGTAGGTTTTTCAACGGCCCAAGTTTAACTCCAGAGCTTTTATTTCCTTTTTATGTAAAGTCACCCTTTCCAGGAGATGCAAATGCATACTCTATCTAGATAAGGTCATCATTAGAAAAATATAAATCCTGAAGGAAAAGTCAAAGAACAAAAAAAGAACAACTACCAAGATGACACAGCAGGCAACACCACCATGTGATATTCCTGTTGTTACTCTCAACTCGTGCAGCACAATTTCTATTGCACAGTACAGTATCAAGGATAAGAATCCATGAAACTGAAACCCTGTTGTGTGTTTTTCAATTTTAAACAAAACAACACTGAGATTCCATCTTATTTCACAAAAAAAGACCTATGGGAAAGAAATCAAATTATAACAAACGGTACACACAGCATCAGGGGAAAAGGAACCCTTCTGCATTGCCAGTGGGAATGCAATCTAGTACTACCACTGCGGAAATCTGTAAGGAGATTCCTCAAAAACTAAAACTGGAAATTCCATTCAAAGCATCCCTTCTAGGTATCTTCCCAAAAGAGTTAAAAACTTTCTGCAGCGATACATGTAAACCCACGTTTACAGCACAATTCATAGTATCTGCATCTTGGAAGAGGCCCATGTGTCCCTCAGCAGATGACTGGCTTAAAGGAAATGTGCTATTTATGCACAACAGTATTATTCTGCTATAAAGAGTAATAAATTTTGTGTCATATATAGAAAAGCAGAGGCACCTTGAAAATATAACAAAGTAAAATCAGACATGCAAACTTAAATGTCAAGTGGTCTCTCTTACATGAGAAACACAAAATGGAAATAAAAAGTGAAGTCTAAGATAACAGAGAGTAGGGAGACGGAGCTCTTATAAACGGCCAGGGGATCCAAAGTGGGGGCATGGGAAGAGATGTGTCGCCCACACCACCAGGCGCCCCCAGGAGTGAAGTCACGTGCCACGGGCACACACTGGCCATAAACACGCCGTGGAGAAACCAGCAGTGGAAGAACAGGTAGCACGAACTGAGGCACAGAGATCGGGGAGCTCCCCTTCAGGAGACAGGACTGCTGTGAAGGTGGTGGGAAGGTTCCGAGAGTATAGAGCTGATGGTCGTGCGACACCGCAAGCATGCACGGGTCACTGAATTATGCATTTAGAAGTGAAAATAACAAACTTGATGCTTACATATATTTTTCATGGTGAAAGAAAAATTTTTGCTAAACTTTCCATCTTTGCTTCTATTTTACATTCCCTAGGTCTGAAACTTTTTCTCTTTTTCATTATTTTGTATATTTATTAAGCTGTCTCTAGTTTATGTTGGGATGAACAATGATACAAAACTGTAATTAATAAAACTAAGTATCTTTTAGAATTCAAGCAAATATAAAATGAGGATAAACTTCAATTTATGAGTCTAGTACCTTGACTGCATAAGAGCTATGGCTTCATTTGCAAATTCTTTATACATCTGCAATTCATAATAATGATGAAGTATGGTTTCTTTCTATTTGTTTGTTTGTTTTTTTTGTTTTTGTTTTTGTTTTTGTGGAACCGGGGATCGAACTCAGAACCTTGCACTTGCCAGGCAAGCACTTGTGCCCCTGAGCTATCTCCCCAGCCCCTAAGTACGGATTCTTAACATTAAACTGAGCTGTTGAAAAAATAAAATTTCATTATAAGAGAAATGAATCTGAAAATGACAATGAGATTAGCACTAAAATGGTTGGTTATCTCAATCACAGGAAAAAGCTCACATCTTGCATTGCTACAGGAGCCCAGGATGGTAGAGCTGCTAGGGCTGTAAGTCTGGTCGGTGTCTACCGTAAAGTGCATGTATTCTTCAGTCGGGATGGCTGGATGTTTACTTACTTTTATTTACTAGAATTAGTACACCTCCTGTTTTAGAAAGTAAAATTAATTAATTTAAATTTCACCTCTAGGAATTTATCTAATCACTCCACTACAGATGTTTAAAGTTACATATATGCATATTCACTATGATTCTGATAGTAATAATACAAGTATTAGAATAACATCGATGTGCCTCAGTATGGTACAATGTATGTAACAGCCATTTAAAATGATAGCAGTACTTATGTAACAAAATGAGAGGATCTTTGAGCATAACATTAAAGAAACACAACCTAGAGCAATGTGCAGAATATGCCACCTCCAGGGGAGGACAGCTGGCTGAGGACACACAGCAGCTCCTGTGTCCCCCCGCTCTGGAGTGTCCACAATACCTCTGAATGAGCACTCAGGAACACAGAACAGCTGGCCATTCATTCTAGGGATGAGACACAGGTGGCTGGGCCGGAGGTGAAACTCATGTGCTTTTATGCCCTTTTGTGACTTATGACCTAGTGTCATCTCTGTGTCTGATCTAGCTTTAAAAATTAAGAGTGCTTACTGACTCAGTACATTAAAAAAATGAAGATATATTTATGAAGGGGGGGATACAGATCCCTCTTAAAGGTCTTGCCTATTAAGAGATACTGGATGATATTTAGCAAAAAGTAAGGTCTACAGTTGATCAAGACTTCATTTTTTTTAGAGGAAAACTAGTTTTCAGGTCTTCCATACTGGCTGCCTCTCTGTCTCCTCAGGATTCTCAAATCACCTCTTAATAATAAGCAAGCACCAAAGCTGTGAAGGGAAAACAGGTCTCTACCAACCACACTCACACTCTGCGTTTTCCCAGCTTGCCGGCACTCTAGGCACCTACCATGATGGTATGCTCAGGAAACTTGGCTCGGACCAGTTTCACGAACTCCACGAAATGCTCCGAGTACCCGTTGGCCACATCCAGGCAGATGAACTTGACCTGTGGCAGGGCCTCCAGAATGCTGCTCATCTTGTCCAGGTCGTTCTGTCCACTGCCCGAGCTCACGGCCACATGCTGTGCCGAGACAGAGACCAGCATGAAGCAGGAGCAACCCCAGATAGACCCTGACCCCCAAGACTCCCAAGGGGGACAGTGCAGTGGGCCTGAGCACCACCTATGGGAGCTGCTCATGCAAGAGCAGAGGTAGAGGAGGCCCGATCTGGTCTTTTTCCCATTAAGTTGTGTATGTCCTTAAACCTGGACTTCAGTTATAAAATCTTTCAATTGAATAAATTCTTATACATCCCAGAAGCCTGGTCCTCAGCTTCTATGGCATCATCTCAGCCTTGACTGCAGAACTACAAGTCTTAAACCTACAGGTGCATTGGTGTTCTGGCACAGACACTCCAGGGAGGACAGTAAGAGAGTTGGGAAACTTCCAGAAAGAACAAGAGAGGTCATTCAACCGAGGCCAAAGCCATGGCCTTCACCTGAGGGTCTCGAGTAGGGAGCAAGCAGAGGAGAATGCCTACAATTCCTCTGATAAACTTGCTTCTATTTTCACTGTTGCTCCAGTGGTCATCCTCACAAACCAGATGCCTAGTTTCAGCTGCCGAAGGTCAACCACTGTGTGAAATATTACACGCGACACTGAAAACGAGACCTTCACAGGTTTTACATCTCTATTATGGATTATCGTAACTGTTCTGTTTGACTTTGTTAATCTCTGACCAGGCCAGGAATAAGGAACTGATTCTCACTAGCATCACCTGCTGTTCTCCCAAATCACAGCAGCATGCTGATGGTACTCCAGTGCCGGTGAGCGCCTCATCCCTCATTCAGTCCCTCAGTCACCACAGGCAGAATGAAAACCCCAGGGGTCAGCAGGAAGGAAGACACCAAGTCAAGCCCAACTCATAGCGGTGTGGCCAGGCCCGATACGGCTCCACACAGACAGCCCTCCCTCCAGCCCTGGCCTGCAGTTGTCTCCATGCAAAGGAAACTCAGAGCGTCATGGCAGGGCTTTCCGTTGTCACCACTGGACAACTCTCTTGATATCTAATGACCTACTGTGTAAGGCCAAAGTGCATGCCTCAGGGATTGTTGGTGTTTTCAGAGCTGTCACTTTTGTAACTTCCCCAAAGAAGCCCCACCCCTCTTCGCCATCATGCCCCAACTCCCACTTCACTACCCCTCAGGTCCAGGCAACCACCAGTCCATTTTATGACCACAGATTTGCCTACTCTGGGTCATTCACATAAACAGAAATCATATACTTGGGCCTTTGCGTCTCTTTTTCTTTCACTCAGTAAAATGTTCTCAAGATTCTTTTTCAATGTAGCATAAATCAATACTATATTCATTTTCACAGCTGAGTAATATTCCACCATAAGGATACATTTCAGTTTGTTTAATCCACTGAGAGATTCCTGGGTGGTTTCTACCTTGGGGCTCTTGTGAACAATGCTGATAGGAACATGCACGAACAGGTTTCTACGTGGAGAGGTGTTTTCATTTCTGCTGGATCTGTGTCTAGAAATGGAATTGCTGAGTCACATGATAATTCTTATGTTTAACCCTATGAGGAGCTGCCAGACTGTCTTCCAAAACAGCGGCTCCTCTTCCTATTCCCAACATCAGGAGTGGAGGGTTTTCACTTCTCCCTGTCCTCAACAGCACCTCTTGTCTGCCTTCCCAGTGACAGTGAGCCCAGCCCACTTGCTACTGACTTAATTCAAAAGCAGGTTTTTATAATTTGATGCTCTTTCTATCAGCAGCCAAGGCTGGGGAGATACATCAGTTGAATAAATGCTTGCCTGGCAAATGCAAGGACCTGAATTCAATCCCTGGTTCCACAAAAAATAAACAAACAAACAAATAAATAAATACAAACAAAAAAATTTGAAATTCCTATCAGCATCTGACACATTCAGACTGGATCCAGCCAGGACACAGGCGTCTCCCACAAGCTCTGTCACAGAACCCCTCACCTTTCCAGGGGACACACACTGCCACCAGGTTAAGCCCTAGAGTCTTCATCATACCAGCCACAAATCCTGGCAATAACACAGACTACCAAGAGCTGTGCGTCTCCCTGCAAACCCCACTGCTCTTGATATCGCTGAGGAGTTTCTGCCCGCTGCAGCGCTCGTAAGTTCAGCCCAGGTCGTCCTCATCATACCTGCAGGCACTCGGGGTGGAGCGAGGCAAAGCGCTTCCAGTCATCCAGCGTGTAATGCTTATGAATCGCCGTGAACATGCAGTGCTAGGAAACAAGACCACATCGTTAGGACGAGAAGCCCGGGGAGCCCTCTCCCCCTTCTCCATCTGCAGGTGGCGTTCCAACCAGACAGAGGCATCTGCTGCTCCTGCCACGCAGGCTTAATATGCTTCAATATGTTCCTGGGAGCCAAAAATAGACACAGGTGTAATCCTGAAATCGCTGTGCTGCCCACCCTAATGTGACCAGACAGTACTGCGTTTCTGCTCTGCTAGGCGGTAAGGGAGGAACAAGGGCTTTCCCCGAGACCAGACCCAGGCTACCCTGGCTCCCTTCCAGACCTGAGTCAGGCCATGCCAGGAGCAGCAGATGGCCCCGAAGAAAGCCATGGAGCAGGCCCCTCCCTGCCCAGCATCAGCCACCCTCACACAGATTTCTGTCAATCAACCCCCAAAGACCTCACCTTAGCCCTGAAAGGTTTCTCTTACCTTCACAACCAAAATGCAAAAATGTCTTCCTGAAAGCTAAACCTACCAGGTATGATGATGCACACCTATAATCCTAGCACTCAGGAGGCTGAGGCAGGAGGATCAGTATGTGTTCAAGGCCAGCGTGAACTACATAGTGAGTTCACACCAGTATGAACTGAACAGCAAGAACCTGTCTCAAGTGACAAAACCTTCAATCTGTGACTATCCTCTGAGCCTTTACAACCACTGGGCCGATGCTCTGCAGACATTCACTTCATTATCAAAACAGCAGTATCAGCTGTGTGGGTGGAAATAATGCTTAACCGTTTGAGTCCCAAGCAGTGCGATTGTGCTGCTGAGATTTTATGTCGAGAAAACCCAGCACATTTCGAACATGGTGGACAACTGACGGTGCATTACCGATTGTCAAAGTCGTGCGCTCAGATTTACTGACACAAGTACATCACACAGCTCCTTTTAATATAAATAGTACATTTTACAATAGGTAGAATGATACTATAATAATGCAATAATACATTACAAAATAAAAATTTTTATTTCGTTCATCGAGATAGGTATATAGCATTTTATCCGATTCATCGATGAAAAACAAACAAAGTGCGATCGCACTGCTTGGTATTTCTCGACATAAAATAAAAGAAGCGCTATCACACTGTTTGGGTCTTTTCGTACTCACTTAGAGAAAGCCCGGTTGTGCTGTTTGGGATTCTTTGACACTGTTTTTGCAATACCCCCTGGGACTCAAACAGTTAAGAAACTTAGCAGCTGCTTGGCTAGCAAGGGGCAAAGGCCAGAATCAGCTCCAATCTGACTCACGAGCCCAGGCTCCAACCCCAGGTAGCTGGGGACCCTGATATTGGGGGCTGCTTATTTCCCCACCTACATTTTCTCACTGCAAAATTTTATGACTTTATTAACTTGCACTCACACTGTGGGTTCTAGAAATGGAAAATCCGTAGTACCCACACATGGCTAGCCGTGTCAGTGTGCCCTGTTTCATTTATGGGAAACTGTCCCAGGAAAATGAACAGGCATAACAGATGACAGGATTTCCACAGACTAAAATTGAGTATGTGAATTAACTAGGTTACTTATTGTGCCCTAATTCCCTCTACATTTATACTTTGTAAATCAGCTTTCTGTTACTAAGATACAATACCTGAAACAGAACTGACTTATAAAGATAAAAGGTTTATTTTGGCTTAGTGTCTTGAGTCCATGGCAAGGAACAACAGAGCGAAATCACTTCTCTTGTCACTGTGCCCAGAATGGCACAGTCACCTTCACAGGGTGTCCCCAATATCCAAAGACCTCCTCCTAGGTCCTGCCTCTTTTATAAAGGCACTGTCCTGTGGACCAAGCCTTTTAACACATGAACCTCTGCAGGACACTTAGAGAGCCAGAGCCTACGTTTGCACACAGACCACTCACACCAATGCCTGATGACAGCAGAATAAGAGAAAGGATGGAGAGAAAAGAATGACTATCTCTCTAGTAATTAATTTGTCAGCCTCCAGCCCAAAGCTTGGTGGCAGCTGAGAGTTGACTGACAAGACAACTGACTGTGGAGTCGGAGGGTCAAACTCCTACTCTGCTTTTTTGAGCTCATAATTTGCTTGAGAATCTCTTCCTACTAATCACTGTCTAACAACAAGTCCCAGCACCCCCTGCAGTTAGCCTTGCTGCCCACAGTGAGATGTCCCTTCAGCTAACTGGGTTTCTCTCTGCGCTTGGCACTATCGACAGAAATAGATGCACAGCTCCTATGTGCCTCAGCAGCAAACACTTCTGGTCTGGGCTGCATAAGGTGCTCTGGGACTTCAGACATACCGGGTAGGATCAGGGTCCTGCCTACGAATGGACACTTCCTTTACTTTTCTGAAAGCCAAGATACTAGCTACTCCCTTTGTCCACAATGAGATCAGCAGCCAGCTAAAAGGCACTCTGAGCTTGTATTGACGCTGTGTCTGAGGGAGCGGTAAGTCCCGTAGATTCTGGAGTCAGCTCAGCTGTCCGTCCTGACTCTCCATCTGGCTGAGGGCCCTGGAAGAAGTGACTCTTCCTCTCTGCCTCAGTTTCTTCTTGCTGCCAAGGAACCTACCCTGTGGAGTGTGGGAAGGGGGAAGAGTCACATTATATCCTATAGTGTTCAATGGATTTTTCTACCTCTTTATGTAGTAAGTGAAACAGCACAGACCGCGTACCAAGCTCTATCCTGACTTGCAAGGCAACAAGATTCTTCTGTAATATGACACTCATCCTGTTATCTGACTTTTTTTTTTTTTACATCTCACATTTCCAAAACTATCTCGGAGTTTTCACAGGGGAAATCAGTGCAGATCTAGTCCATCTCACTGAATGCTGAATCATACACCATCCACCTTCAGACCCAAGAAAAGATGTGTCCAGCCACAACCGAACTTGGAGCAAAGAGTGACACAAACCATGTGACAAAGTCCCCAGTAGGCTGCTGATAACTTGTGTGTAGTGTGACAGGTGAAAGTTAAGGGGGGGGAGGGTATCTCACCTGTGACATCACAACTGCCATCTCGAATGTCCCCACGGTGTCCATGTTGGCCACAATGATAGGGATCCCAGAGTAGGTTTGCTTCGAGTTTCGAAATGTGAAAGTACTCTCAAGATCCACCTGTTGGCCAAAAGTGGGAAGAAACGAGTGTTTGGTCTTAGGTGTCTTGTGCACCATTACTTTGTTCAGAGGTCAGGAATATCCCGAGGTGAGTGTCCAGCCCTCGGTCCCTGGACTCTCTGTGGGCTTGGGCCAGGTGTTCCAGAGCCACCGAGGCAATCCTTGTGGAAACCAAGCAACAGGTGCATTCATATACAAAACCTCAAGTGGCCCCTGCCATCCTCAAGTGCCAGCACAAGACACTGGACATTCTGCCAGGTGCCAAAGCCGCAAATCGGAAACCTCCAGCATCAACCTCTCCAACACCCTGCTACCTTCTATCCCCAGCTTCAGTGGGGTTGGCCCTCAACTAGCCATATTCATGTTACCTTTCCCCTACTTCCAAGCCCAGGAGGGACCAATCCCCCTTCTGGGAAAATCCACTCCACTCTTCCCTAGTGACAGTGACCCTCCTCCTGTCACAATCCCTGTGGCTCACCTTTCACCTAGAGCCACATTCCAAACCACTAATCCCTTAGCCTTTCACCCTCTGCAGCTGGCTTGTAATCATGAATGAGTTATAAAGAGCTGGAGGGGACATGCTGCCACCATATGTTCCTGCCTAGAAGCAAACAGTTGCTCCTCCAACTTGCAAACAGCTGGAGGGCCTCCTGATGCCACTGCAGCTCCAACCTCCGGGCATGAAAGACCGGCCCCGGCAGCACTCAGGAATCTGCGACCACAGCGCAGCCAGCAGAGCAGCTTGGCAGATGTAGTGAGCGAGGACCAGGCACTGTGACAGCTACAGTGGCCTCAGAATTACTAGGACTCTGACCCACAGCAGGTCCTCTGCAGAGGACAGGCTATCCCTACACGGCTCAGTTCTCAAGATCGTTTCTGGCTGGGTTTGGTCTGTGGAGGATGCTTACTGTGGAAGAACTAGGGGACAGAGCAGCAGGTGGGGGAAGCCACAGCCAGACCCCCAGGGCAAAGGGCAACTTCTAGTAGCTATGTCCCCTTCCAGCCTGTGCCTTCTCGATTCCAACTTAGGGTGAGCCCAGCCCCTCTCAGGGACCCTAACGCTAGGGCGGGGAAAGGCTTCTTACCATTCACAATCTCTGGGATGCCTCGATATTGTTTGATATCTCAGCAGTGTCAGGATTCCCTACATTAAATTCCTGCTTGAAATGCTGTGCATTGTTCTCCTTCGTGGCTGGTCTCCTATGAATGCAGATGACACTGCAGGCAGGTGACTGCCAGACGTAAACCAGCCCAAGAAACAGACGTGAATCTTACGCTTCTGCAGAAATGCAGACCTGTGATCTAGATAGAAGCCTAGCTTCCTGAGCATTTATCTAGACACTGCTTTTATTCCTCCCACTGGAGACAACTTGCACTTTATAATCACATGATGTCAGAAGGCTCTGGGAGCCAGCTCAGATCCTGCAGCGTTTCCTGCCCTGGGCTTCTCCTCACCCAGGTCTCCGAGTCCCAAAGGCTTCCTGATGTCACACACATAGGGGCTAGGAGCACAGTCAGCAAGCGGAGGTGAGATTCTGTCGTTGCAGGAACATCTGTGGCCTGCATCCCTTCCTCTGCTTCCTTCAGGATGCTTCTCAGCTCTGCCCCAGTGAAGCAAGCTCTATTAACCTTCTGCAAGCTAATCAAGGGGCTCTATTAGTTGCAATCTCCTGTGCTGCTAATGGCCTCAAACATTTTGGCTCAGGGCCGAGAGCAATCAGCATTCCTTGGCCTCAAATTGCTCTTGGACTCCTCCAAGGTGCATGGGGAGTGAACTACACTTGGCACAGGCCTGAGATCACAACAGCTTTTTCTTGGCACTCCAAACCCTATCAGCTGTATCCTCCCACAAAAAAAGCTTCCTGGAAAAGGGAAGTCTGGATGATAAACTTTCCCTTTACTCCTAGTCAACTCAGCAAGTGAATTCTAGGGGCAGAGGTTGCAGTTTAACCGTAGAATACAAGCTTAACACACATGAGGCCCTAAGATTACAATATGCCTCCATCCCAGAAAAGACATGAGGCAGATGCTTTGCAATATTAATTTGAAGAATGAGAAATGAAACTGTCTTCCCAATCTTACCTATTCAGACACAACCCCCAAACAGGCCAGTTGCTCTTTCAGAGATAATACTTTAAAGACACAAACCTCCCAGAACAAAACTTGACATTTAATCTGCCACAGCTGATGCAACCACAGCAACTCCAAATACTGGATCTGCCGAGACCCCTCTGAGAAGGAACAAAGCAACCAAAGTCACCTGCCCAACCTCAAAACCCTGTTCCCATATCACCATCAAGTCATCCCAACAACCCAGCATTCTGGGGCTCAAATGTACCAAGGGAGCCCCACATTTCTAAATAACTAGGTTGTAGTTGGAGCTAGCAAGATGCTATATCAAACCAATCTACCCTCCCTCACCCCAAAAAGCAATGACAGCAGAGACGAGGAAGGCACTGACCAAGGTGACGTTGGGGGGCCAGCATGATCCCCATCCATGCCCCTTTTATATCTGAATCCCTCTGTGTACACCCCAGCACCCCAGCCCAGCACATTGAGCTATATACACACAGTTGTGTATGCAGGTCCACAAACAGCCACCATTTGGCCAGTCTGGGGTTACAGAGCAGAACCCCAGCAACTTCCCCAGCAACACACCCAGGGAAGCAGCCCAGGCAGGCTCTAGCATCATCTTGAAGTTATCAGGGGAAGGAATCTCAGGGTCCTGAGACCTGCAGCACACATGCCATAAGGAACAGCAGAGCCACAAGGCCACCTGCTCAGGTGCCACCAGGAACGCACAAGTGGGCCCCAGGACAGGGCCTTTCTCCTAGAGCTGTGGAGGGTAGGGTGTAAAGCAATCATCTAGATTATTCTCTGGCTGTCTCATCTGAGTACTGGAACCATGTCTTTTACATCTATAGTCCTAGGAGCTCAACAGTATGAAATAAACTAACTCACAGCTAAAGGCCAGAGTGACCCTGAGTTCTGCCCCAGCCCTGTAGACATGGTCTGACACCCTGGAAGCTTCACATTCAGCTCTCAGGCTTCAGAGCAGCTCACACACAGCTGCAGCCTCACCAGTGAGCCACAAGTCCCACAGAGGGGAGCAACAGAGGTCAGGCTGGGGCAGCCATGGATACAGCAGAAAGCTTTCAGGATTTCTGAAAACATGTTCAGGCCACCTCAAGCTTTGTATGTCAACACTTTGGTGCTAGAGACAATACATGTATCTGGAGCATTTCCCAAGGCAAACCTGACATATTCATGAACAAGTCTAGTCAAATCCTCTAATTTTATAGAGCAAAATTTACACAGGCTGCTAGGCATTGAAACATATCACCTCCAAAAATGAGGAGGCTGAAGTCCTAAGCTGTAGTACCTGTGAAGGTGATGCTATTTGTTTGTTCATTTTGTTTTTTGGCAGGACCAGGGCTCAAGCTCATGACCTTGCACTTGCCAAGCAGGCACTTGTGTCACAGAGCTATCTCCCTGACCCAGGTGATGCTATTTGAAAATGGGATCTTTGCAGGTGACTAAGTTAAGATGAGGTCATTTAGAGTGAGACCTAGGGTAATATGACTGATGGTCTTAGAAAAGAAAGAAATATTTGGTCACAAGCCAGCAAAAGGGGAGATGAAGGTGGGAGGGGTGATGCATCTAGCAACCAAGGAGTGCCAGGGGCTCCCACAAAACCAGCAGAGGTTGGCAGAAGGCATGAAAGAATCTCCCTCACAGCCCTCACCAACCCTGCTAGCACCTGGATTGGGGATCTTGAGGTTCCAGAAAGAGCAAATTTTTGTTCATAAAGCCACACCATTTGGGGCAGTACATTTTATAATAACCCCAAGGGAAAGCAACACAAAGTGTTACTCAGTGGCAGGGCTTTGATTTAAACCCAGGCCTCCTTCCTCCCAGTCCCAAATTGCTGGGCAAAGAATGGCAAGTGTGTGGCCTCCCAGCTGAAGAAATACAGTGGATGTCAAAGTCAACACTGTGTCCCAAGAAAGAAGACTCTTTGGAAGACGAGAAATGGTGCCAGCTTCTTCCCCGTTCATCAGCTAAGGACTAAGGTCTTGTCTCAATACAAAGGTCATACACAGCCTCTGAAGATTCCTCAAGCGCCCCGCATGTGACTCCATGGCACCTCTGTCTTCTGTACTAGGAGCTTGACAGCCAGAAGACAATTGAAGTCTCACACGAGGAGGAACACCTGTGCCACCTCTGCCTACACTTTTTGCCTCTGAAACTGACCCCAACGCCTGAGGTGAGGCTGGCGAAACTGTCCCTGCAGGAGAACTCCCTTCTCAGCGGGGGACCACGCTGCCTTTCCACTTTATGTTCACGCTTGGCGACCCATCACTGAGCCTGGAGCTGGGCAGCACTGTGCGGTGGTAAAACCTGCTCATGGCTGGCAAAACTTTGCTCTGGCAGATTCTGCTCCCTGACCTAGGTTCTCTCTACTGGTTCCACTTGACCTGAACTCTGTTCAATGTCAGTCACTGACTAAACCAGTGATGGTGAACCTTTCTGAACTTTCTACATTCAGATATTATTACTTCTACCGGAGCACACACACTTTAAACTGCTGATTATACAATGAAATATCTGTATCTGCCTACAAGAAACTTCAGGCATCAACAAGAAAACAGAAGAAGCATTGAGAGGGGATTAGAAGATTTAGCTAGATCCCTCAAGACCACAAAGGCAATTAAATTCAGATTATGTGGGGTAAAATCAGATGTTGGGGGGGGGGGGCAGCAGTCTCCTGCTCCAAGGAGCATTAGGAAAACTAGAACTAAAACGTCCACTAACTTAACTCCAGTTTCCAGGCACAGAGCTGGCAAATTCCCACCATGGTGAAAATAAGAAATAAGTTCTCAAGGGTACACACTTCTCCTTGTAATGTCCACGTGTAGACTGCAAGGTGCCCTCACAGCCTGGGACAACAGTAACAGCGGCAATCCGCCCAAACGACAAAATCAAACATTGCATGACATCACACTATTGCCTAGGAGGAAATACTCCAGGTCATTGCATAAATGTTCAATGTTTCCACCTTCTCAAGAAGTTTTCTGGTTCAGAAAACATGTATCTCCTTGTTTTGAACATATAACTTGTCTCTCAAACAAGCTTCTCAGTCCTAAATATATTATGAACAAATATTTAATGAATATTAAGGTCATCAAATCAGCCTGCCTTGAATCCCTGTATTTTGTCTTGGTAAGGACTGGCTACTGTTCACACTTGCAGAGGCCCGGGGCTGCCCTCCAAGCTGGTTATTTTGTTCCAAGACTTGGTCCTGCTCTTGCCCAGTGTAAAGGATGCAAGCGAGGGCAGGCAGAGGGGCACCCATGGGGACGGCAAGGGGCCACTACTCCTCCTCTACCTCCTCCAGCCAGCAACGGTGCTGCTGAGACAAAGTGACTTGGTCCTACTCACTGGCTAAGGCAGGAGGCTGCCCTAATTCGAACAAGCCCTCCGTTGGCAGCACCCGGCACTGCAGTCTGGCCTGGAGTGGAGATCTTTGCCGGGGACCTTATTTATGGTCTTGTTTGTGGAACTCGAGACACAGCCAGCACCCACTAGATCCACCTCCCCCTGTCCAGTCCTCCAGCGCCAGCCGAACGGGCGGTGCTTCTCTTTCTGCCGCTGCCTCTCCGGTTACTGCAGACCACGCAAAGCCACTGGCCCAGCAACAACTTCTGCAGGGGACCTCTGCCTTCCCGAGAAACTAGTTTACCCTTCAGGGTCTGACCTCCCTTCCCTACTCCACTCCACCCCACCCCACCCCGAGCTATTTCCAGTCCGGTCTCCACCTGCTCTTAAACTTTGATCTCATGAACGCAGAAGCAGTAAAATTCGCAGCTTCCATCTTCCCCTACTACGGGCATCCCAGCGCTTTGGGCTTCTCTTGGGCGGGCCTGAGGGCTCCCCGCGAAGGACCGCGACCGCACCGGGAATCCCAGCAAGAGAAAATACCCCCTAAACTAGGGTACGGAGGATCCCCCGGCACTGCAGACTTGTTCAAGAAATTCGATTGCTGCACCTGACGCTAAAGCAGCACGCAGCGGTCGTCGGCACCGGGAGGCACTGCTAAAACCCTCTTGTGTTTTTCTCTCCTTTCCACCCAAGCTCCAGGGTCTCCTCTCCCGGTGGGCAGCTCCCCACCTATATCCTTTCTAAACCCATCGGTCACTAGATTTCTGCTCCCCCGTGGTATAGTTTCAAGCGACCACTTTCCCTCGTCCACCGACCCGACCGACTCCTGTAGAATTTCAGGCCCGCGCCGGGCCCCGTTATCCGCACCCCTAAAGGCGAACCCGCGCCCTGGCAGAGACCCCCGCGTGGTGGGGAGCACGAAGGGGACGCAACAGCTCAGCTTCAGACACACAAAGCCAGGGAGAAATCCCGCGCCCGCCCTGTCACCCACCCACCCCACTCCACCCAGGGCTCCCAGAAAAAACCCTCCCAATTCCCCGCCCCAAGGCGCCCCCACCTCGGCGCGGCTCTTAAGGCTGCTCCGCTTAGGTCTGAGCAGGACATCCTTGAAGTCGAGCTTGAGGTCTGCATCTATGCGGGGCATGGTGCGGAAGGCTCCTTCCCCAGGCCGAGGTGACGGCTGCGCGGGGTCTGGGGCGCGTGCGTGGCGCAGGGCTCCGGGGCTGAGCCGCTGCCAGCTCCTACTGCCGGTCCGCGCACGCCGCGCTCAGAAACCCGACCCCCGGCCCCCTGGGCCCCGCCCCTTTCCCCGCCCCCCGGCGCCTGGACCACGCCCCTTTCCCCGCCCCGGCGCCTGGACCCACCCTCCTCTGCCGCTCCAACTGGCGGACGCGCGCTGCGGGCAGGACTGCAGCGCGCTCTCCCCTCCCCCGCCGTGCGTCATCCTGCTGTGTGAGGGTGAGCTACGCCCGGTTACCGCGGCGCCCTATCGGGAGGGGACCTATGAGTCAGTGCCTCTGTCCTTGAGAGGTGTGGCTTGTTTCTCAGTTTCTAGCCCACCTAAGGCTGAGTCCGCTATGTGCCAGAGGAGAAACCCTTGGGACTTTGCATAGACCCGTGGGAAAGAGGCTGGGGTGCAGTCGGTGGCTGAGCCCCTGCTTTGCAAGCCTGAGGACCTGCATTGAAAGCACGCAGATGGAGACCTTAGGCAGGTATTTATTTAATGACATTGTTTAGGCCATTTTTGGATGCGCTATAGACTTTAGGTCTTCTTTATATATAGTTTTCTTAAGTGAGATCATCTATAATCAGTTCAGACCCTGGAGCTGGAGAGATGAAGCACTCTCGGAGGGTCCAGTGATGGAAGTTTATTTTCAGTTCACTTGAGCTTGCTGAGCCCCTACTGTCCATACAGTCAGCATCACTAGAACAACCCAGTGAAAAACGAGCCATTTTGCAGATAAGGAAAATCGAGGCTCACGCAGATGAAATAACTTGCCCATAGTCCAAGAAAATTAAATATGAATGAAATCTCTTACTCCTTAAAATTTTATACTACAACTTTCCACTGCTTTTGTTCTGGGAGATGAAGGTCTGCCTGGCTTTAAGTGTGGTTTGGCTACTTCCTAGTTGGGTGTCAGTTTTCTTGGAGGTTAAAAGAGAGACACTTAAGGGCCAGCGAGGTAGCTCAAGGGACTAAGCTCCTGCTTAGTCAAGCACAGGGGGTGGATCCCTAGCACCATGTGCCTGAATGGTCTTGCCCCCTGACACGCTGAGCTGGCCAGCAAATCAGCAGGACATGGTGGCGCACACCTGTTATCCCAGCGCTGGGGAGGCTGAAGGAGGATCGCTACAAATCTGGGCTGCATTGTGTGTGTGTGTGTGTGTGTGTGTGTGTGTGTGTGTGTGTAAGCACAGTACATATTTCATAGTACTCAATAAGTGCTAGCTGTTTGGAGTCCCATGTTACCTTATTACAGGATGCTTTATTGTCTCGTGTTGCTAACTTCATTCTCTCTGAGATCTCTGCAGCCTGCAGCTGCCTTCCGTGGACTTTGGTGGCTGACCATACAGATAGAGCATCGTTCTCATCATGACCCAAATGTTGGCAAATCCTAAGGTCTTAGCCCGTCCCACCTGCTCACTCTCTTTGCCAGCAGGAAGTTCATGATGTTTCTTGAAGGAAATGAAATTATCTGAGAATCAAAGTAATCACGGTTAGCCCAGACAGTGAAAAAGGGTGGCCTTTGTGGAATCTGTATGTGCCCTTTATTCACAGAGTAGAGATCTTGAATTCTTTAAAGACAAGGAATAAAAGTAGAATTGCTGGGCTAGGGAGATAGCTTGGTACTGCATGCTGTGCTGGCCCAAAACTGGGCGTGGTGGTGCACGCCTGTATCCCAGCACTGGGGAGGCTGAGACAGGAGGGTCACTAGAGTCTGAACTAGTGTGAAACCCTGTATTAAATGAATAAATATAAATTACCTGGTCTCAGGTATAATATATACATTTATATATGTATGTACTATGTGGTATTATATTTAAAAATTATTCTCTTTAAAGGAAAGAAAAAGTAACCTTGTTCAACACCCACTGAGAGTAGAGGTGGGCAAGAGCTTTGTAGACACTGCATACACAGTACCTTTGGGAACAACCTCCTTAGGTTGTCTTTGCTCTTATACCCTGGGATCCAGAATGTGTTGGCTTCTCACTCCCCCTGCCCCTTACTGTTGGAAGAGACAGAAGTTCACTTTACACATCCCTTCCCTCTCCTTCTAGAATGTGCCATCAGAGTACCTTCTCAAACACAAAGTCATTCAGCATGAGTCCGCACTAACGTAGCAGAGTCTCAGTTGGCATGATTCTTCCACACCAACATAGGCTCTACTACATTTTGGTTCTTAAACATCCCCAAAACTCTATATTGAAGGTTTGACACTAAGGGAAAGGAAGGGAGCTTCAGGGCTGGAGCCTAGGAGAAGGACGTTAGGTCACTGGGGATGTGCCCTTGAGGAGCTGTTGGACTCCGTCTTCTCTTTTTCATGTTTCTGAGCCACTGTAAGGTGAGTCTCTCCAGATACCAGGTGCTACCCACCACGATGTGCTGGCTCACCACAGGTCCAAAAGCAGCGGGGCCAAGTAACCACGGGCTGAAACTTCTGAACCTATAAGCCAAAGTGACACTTTCTCCCTTACAAGCTGGTTATTTTGGTGTCACGGGGTGAGTCATAAACACCTTCCCTCCCCCCCCTCCCCCGAAGTTCCTGTGTGCAGACTTTTAGAAGGTGATTAGACCATGGGGACACAAAACGCACTGGTAGATTAATCCACTGGTGAGTTTATAGCTGAACCTGCCATTTGGAGACAGGACCTGGTTGGAAGAATAGGTCTGTGGGGCCAAGACCTGGAAGGGCAGCCATATTGTTGTCCCCAGCACATTTTGCCCTTCCCTGACTCCATCCAGCTGTGCTGCTCAGCTGCCATGAGTGAGCTTCTATCCTCTGTCACACCCTTCCACACAGTGTTTCTGCCTTGCCACAGGCCTAAAAGCAGGGGAGCCAGTTGACCATTAGTTCAAACTTCTGAAACCCTGAGGCAAAATAAAGCTGTACTCCCTCAGGTTCTTTATGTCAGCTATGTTGTCACAGTAATGCTCAAGTATTTTGTTGCCATGCATGACAGGAAGCTAACAACAGACTGCTGTAAAGTCTTTTCCCTTGTATGTATTTCTACTTTTCCATTCACATATAACATTAATATCCCTGTCAATGCAAGGACAGAGCCATGACTGACTAGACAGAGCCATAAAAGATACCAGAATCCAACCCGCTACTATTCAGTCACTCAGTAGTGCCTCAGCTCACAAACTTTACACCTTTGTATGACCCTGGATGCAAACAGAATTGGCTGAGAACCAAGTCAAATTCAGCGGTTATGTTCAGTGTTGACCTCCTGGGGAGATCTGATGTAGTCCTCAATCGATTTAGCCTGTGGCCAGAATGGTGAAAAGAATAGAGTGCATGGGCTGAGGTACCACTGTGTAAGGCTAGGATGATCCCCAAAGTTACTCGGGAAGATAACTTCACAGTGACGTAAGGTAACCCCACTTGGCCACAGAGCAGAATCTTTTTATGTATTAATAGACTCCGTCTACTAATATTTTGAGAATTTTTGCATCTAAGTTCATGCAGGATGTGTCTGTAGTTTTCTCTTGGTGTCTTTATCAGAATCATAGTGGCCTCATAAAACGAGCTGGGCAACGCTCTTTGCTCTGTTCTGTGAAAGAGCTGGTGTAGGATTGGGACTAATTTTTTATTATTTGATAGACTTAGCTAGTAAACTAGAATTATGAAGGTTGAAAATCAAATTTTTTAGCAGAGAAATCTCTCTCAAGGCCTGAGATAATTAAATTTGAGTAATATAAGCTTAGGTAATTCAAAATTATAGTATTTAATATAATGGGAATAAAGAAGGATTTGTGCATATTTAGTGTTTTGTGTTCTTGGAACACTTGAAAAAACTTGTCTGATTACATTAAGAAAAGTCTTTTAATGCCAATGGAAAATGAATGTTTGAGTAATGACTTAGAATATGAAGACAAGGTTCAATGTATTAAGTTTATACTGATGGCACATTTAAAACAGCACAAGTTTCACATGTAGTGCCTATTGAAGGTAATTAATTTCTTTGGAAAACTACTCACCAGTGAGTTTACTGTTTCGCCAAGCAGGGTAATCACTGGGAATCTGACAGAAATGTGAAGACTCCGGAAGCTGGTCAGGTTGGGGCCCAAGGTCTTGCACCTGACAAGTGCTTGAAGTACACGCAGTAGCAGAGGGTTAGCTCACCCACTAGCACATTCAGAAAAGCAGTCTAGACAGCGAGCTAGGAAGTAGTATTTTCTGGATGGGAAAGAGGTTAGAGACAAAGAGGAGGCAAGGGGGAAAGGGCAGTGATATTAACATAAGTAATTGAAATATATGCGCCACTTTACCAAGACAAATCCTATTATTCTATGTCACTAACATAAAACAATAACAAAGAAACCTTTCATTTTTATAAATTCAATGTAAAATTTTTGAATGTATTTCGATTTGCATGTCAAGGTTATTCAAAAAACCCTTCCAAAGAGGTATGGCTACAATTTGGTAAATAGACTTTATTGATTTATTTATTGCTGAGGTTCAAACCTAGGCCCTTACTCATGCGAGGCAAGAGCCTAACAGTGCGCCACGCCTCCATCCCGTGAGGAAGGCCCCTGAGACCCCCAGGGTAGGACCTGAACCAGGGCAGCCCAGCTTTTTGGCTTGTGGCTTGCTCAGCTCACACTGCATGAAGAGGAACTGTCTTGGAACGCTGCATATAAAATCCATAATGTAGTTAATGTATAGGAGTAGTAAAACTCTCTTTTCTGTGTTCTTTATTGTAGTACGTGAAAAAGAGGACAACACTGAACATCAAAATAGTGGGATATTTGAAACTGTTCTGTGGCACTGAGCAGAGCTGGTCCCCTTGTCACATGGCGGTCTGCTGCAGAACACCACATGATGGGCCTGAAAACTATTGCTGAAAATCACCAAATAGCGTGAAACATTTATGATCTTATGGAGCCACAGTACTAGCGTCCGGGGCCACGTGCAGTGTACAGGCCACGGGTTGCATATACCTGTAAATAAGCAAGTTTTAAAGTGTGCATATTTGCTAAAACTGAATGGTAGTTGGGAGGAACAAAGCTCACAGTGTGTCAGTGCCGACTCGTGTGCGCCATAGCTGCCCCTAGAGATGTCAAAGGCTCCTGTTTACTACCAAATCCTCCATGCCAGGCACTGGCTGAATGAGTTATGTTTTCTAAGTTCATCCACTCCTCAACTCTCTCCTCTTTGTAGATGAACAAACCAAGGCTCTGAAAGTTTGTTCTGTGTCCAGGTGCTAGCTTTACCCCCCTGCTGTAAGGCCCCCAGGACCTACTGTCCTACAGTGTCCCCACTCCAGAAGTTTCTTAACTTTGGGCTCTCAGACCACAGGGCTGAATGGGAAGTTTTCACTAACTTCTGGTTGAAATTTAATACTGCACGCAGACCACACACCATGGTTGGATTAACATTATCTTCACTTCGTCATCAGGAAAACTACAGATATTTTCATGCCTCAACTCAAATTCAAAAGTGTAATAGTGATTAAATTGTGCTGTTCTTGATCTTATTACTTAATGCAATCATAAGGAGACACACACATTATTACATCGCCATTCATTCATGTTATGGTACCTCTACTTCAGTATAATTAGTTTCCTTTATAGTCACCAGTCTTCTGTTTTAAGCATTTAAAAATGACATTCTCAAGTTTATATGGTTTCAGCCAAATTTCTAGGAAATTTTGTTTGTAAAATGTTATACTTAGTAACTGTATTTGTATATTTCCGATTTAAAAAAAACAAAAACAAACGAGTAATGGTTCAAAGATGTTCTTGAAACCTACCTAGCCCCACCTTGGACTAGCTCAAAGGTTTGACTTTTATCAATGGTGCGAAGGCTTGCTGCAAAGTGGTGAGAAATGATTCACTTCAAAAAGTGAGTTAATGAATGTGTACAGGGAACAGAAATGATAAATAGGACCCAGTGATGGGCTAGTGGTTCAGTCTGAATTTGAACCAAGGGTTAAGATGAGTTTTCACTACCCAAACTAAGGCAAGGCCTGCTGGCCTCTAAAGTGGCAGGACTCCTAGGATTAACCAAGGGCAGGCTTTCCCTCTCAAAAGGTTTCCTCCTTCAAAATATTCTCAGGTCCCAGAATGGCTCCTTCTAATGAAGGAAGTCTATGTCTATTTATTCATTTGAATGACAGCTTCATGGAGATATAATTCATATGCCATACAATTCTCCTATCTAATGTGTATAGTACAGTGGCTTTTAGTTTATTCACATCACAGTTTCTCAGCTTTTTCATCACACACCACCCCCCAAAAATTCTGTACTGTTAACAGCCGTTTTCCATGTACACAGCTTAGCCTCACCCACAAGGTCTTAGGTATCTACTTTATATCCCTGTAGATTTACTTGCCCTGGGCATTTCATTTGAATAAAATCATCCAGCATAGCATGTTGTGGTCTTTTGTGATGAGACTCACCCAGGTACATTTGGACATATGTACATTTGGTAGCACTGAATAGTAATTGAGAAACAAACCTCATACGGCCTTGATGGACACTTCCATAGGCAAAATCTGCCCACAGGGACAAAAAAAAAGCACTTCATTGCTTATTGTCATAGAATAAAAATACTTCACTCTCTTTAATTTTGTACTCTAGATGCCTCTGGCCTGTAACTGAAATATGTAGTACTGATAAAAGCCTTTTTTGATTGTCAAAAGGCAGAAAATTTTGCCTAGTGAGTGACATACCTTTGTGACAGTCTTCTTAAGGCATTTCTTAGTTTTAGAGTCTGGGAAGTTGTGATTTTTCTTTTCCGCACAGGGCTTTGGAAATTAGTGTCCTAACTGTGAGATCACTCGGGAAAGCAGCAAGTACAATAAGGAGGTCACCAATTGTCTCAGTTAGTCTTCTCCTCGTTGCTGGGACAAACACCCGACACTCAAAATGAAGGAAGGAAAGGTTTATTGAGCTTGCAGTTACTGAAGGTTTCAGTCCATACTCAGCTGGCTCCAAGGCAGCGTGGCCCAGGGCAGAGTGCAGCAGGTCATGGTGGCAGCAAAGAGCACAGAGCCAAAGGGAGGAGCAGCATTGACAGTGACTGCAGAGGGCAAGTCTGTCTCCTTAAGCTGTGTTCAGGCTGTCCACCCCTGGCTGGGTGCAGTAGTCACACCCATAATCCTAGCAGTACTAAAACCCATAATCCCAGCCTTGATCGTGAATTAATCTCAAACTCTAGAAGTCCCCACCCCGTGACTGCATGAAGCTATGGGGGGACAACTTGACACAAACCGTAACACCAATCCATGTCATAGGGCCCAGGCACCAGGTCATATTCTCCCTGCATGCAGATGAAATGGATGCCCTTGGCCTACTGTGAGGCTTTGATTTAGGATCTAGCAGACACAGATTAGAGGAAAAGAGCATAAAATCTTTTTCCTCATTGTCTTCTTTCCTGTTTCTTTACCTTGTTCACCCTGTTGCTCCCCTCTGACACAATCATACATAGGACCTTGAAACATCACATCCAGATATTCCAAATTATTGATATGCTAATTGCCCTCAATCCAAAAATCTGAACTCCTCCAAACTGTGACATTTGGGGCCCCTTCTGATGTGATGCAAATGGAAAATTCCACACAAAACCTCCATCGATGGGTTGCAGTCAAAAGGGAGGCAAACCCTGAACACTGTCACGGAATTTTGAATTGAGGTCTGGGGCCAAATCCTCAAAATATCACATTACCTATAAAAAAAAATACCAAAAATTTAAAGACTCGTAATCCAAAACACTTCTTGCTCTGAGCATTTGGATAGTACTCATCCTGTAATGTAATGTAACCCACGCAGAGGAAGCAAGCTAACAACCCCAGAAGATATGCTAGGCTGGGCTGGCAGAGCACACTTGGCACTTTTTAGCTAGTTACAAGCATTTAAAAATTGAAGAGGGCCAGCGAGATAGCTCAGTGGTCTAAAGCTCCTGCAAGCTTAGGCAGTGCAGGGACCACAGTTTGATCCCAGCACCACATGCGACACTAGTCCCTCCTCCAGGGTGGGTTGAGCCAACCAAAAAAAATTGAAGAATCTCTTTGAAAATCTGGATGGCCAGCAGCTCATCTTTAAAAACTGAGAGGCCTGGCGACACTGGGCCATCTCTGCCCTTAGAGGCAGACTCTGCCAAATAGGGTCACTGTTGTCCCCTTAGATGGGGCATTTGGGAGGGCTCTGTTGTACAGTCTCTGGTGAAAATTACAGAATGAAAATAATGCTTCACTATTCTAGCTCTATCTGTGCCAAAAAAAAAGTAAATATAAGTAAATATAAATTCTCTGGGGATCAGGAAAATGTGTGTGTGTGTGTGTGTGTGTGTGTGTGTGTGTGTGTGTTTATCTAGTCAGACAACTCAGTATCACTATGATTGAATTCAGGATAATAAATATATCACCAAGATGAAAGGATTTGCCTTCAGGACATGCTTCTCTCTTGCAGATAACCCTGGAGGTTAAACCTGAGGATGGCCTCCTGGTAGGGTAGTTATTGTTACCATGAGCCCTGTTTCGGTACCCTACACACCAGCTGTAGGTACTTCTGCTCCTCCACGGCAGATGCTGCCCTGTCATCCCAGTTGAGAGAAGCCTTTCCGCCATGGCACAATGACTTACTTTCACCCTTCTGAACGACTGGCTTCTGGGCTCCTCCTATGGAGCTCCCTGATAACATCTCTCTCACTCCTTCCTACTGGAGTAGAACTTCCCCTTAAGTCTCAAAGTCCCTGTTCAGGTACCAGTTGCCAGGGGCAGACCAGAACCTTGGCTACCTGTTGGGAGAAGACATCTTTAAGGTTCAAGAGGGTGGGGAGGAGTTTACCTCTATTGGCCCTGCTCTCTAATCTCTTAGTCGGTCTATTTTTTTTAATCAATGAGAAACTCAGGCTACTGTGCTTTTCTTAGAATAGCAACTTTTGTGAGAACAGGACAGTAAAATGGGGATCAAGTCTAGCATTTCAAAAGGAGCAAGTTAAGGTCCTTCCCCACATCTGGATGCCTGAAGGCTGTATATGGGGACTTTGGCAGATACTGTGTCATCTCAGAAAGCTCTAAGTAGGAGCCTTCCCAACAGCGCGTGGCTGTGTGCAAGCTCTGCTGTCCCTGAGGAAGTCACAGGGGCCTTGGGCCACAGGGCCACAGTCACATAGTGATGTCCCTAACATAGTAAACTATTGCTTCGCAACCCCTGGTCCCCAACAAGTGCTGCCCTGGTGATCTAACTTCCTTTTACGAAGGCCTTCTCTTTCCAAAGTCATGGAAGAAAATAATCTGTAAATCCAAGTTGCCTGTAGAGTTTTCTTTAGTCTAGTGTAGGGTCAGTTGACAGAACTGCGCTCATGTTTCTCACCAAGACAGAGCCTCCATTTCGTAACTAAACTTTGTTTCCAGCCACATCAATACATTTTATTGGACAGATTATTTTAGGCTTGTTTTTCCTTTTTGTCTATGATTTCTTATTCTGAGGATTACTTTTAAGAAAAATTAAGTTCCTTGAGATATTTAATAATGCTTTCACCAAAATAATTATATTTCTAGGTAATTATGGCCACATGCTCCAGGTCACGATATTTCTTTCCTTCCCACTCTTTATAGTGAGTCTCTCTGCTCCTCCTTTTGCTGTGTGGTCCTTGTAAATCTCAGCCCACGAATTCCACATGCAAGAAACCTAGCCTACACACACACACACACACACACACACACACACACACACACACACACACGTATGTATGTATGTATGTATGTATTATGGCCCGGCTCAGCCTGCCCTGGGGTGGGGCTGGCACAGCATGTGGTGCTGGGTATCTAACCATGGTCCCTGCGGTTGCCTAAGCTTTCCTAAGCAGGCGCATTAGAACACTGAACCGTCTCACTGGCCCCCTACTTGTCTTTCTTGCAGGAAATTTCGATTTGGTTTTTAGCCTCTCAGCTTGTTAAGATTCATTTTTAGGCAATCTCGGGTTTTTCTCTAGTGGCCTGAAGTTTGTATTGGGGCCTTTGACAGATACTGCCACCAGGGCAGGAAAATCCTGGGTTCTCTTGGGATTTTCAAATCAGGTATACCCAGGTCCTACAGTGATGAAGGACAAGGACCTGAACTGTATCAACCAGCTGCCACACTGCCTCGGTCCACAAAGTCCCTGTGGCTCTGATGCATCTTGCCACCTGGGGTCAAAGGGATCTTGGGTGAGCTAGTGATCCTGTATCTAGAATCTCCTCCTTGGTCTCTGCCACTTCTTCTTGGTGCTGAAGTGGAAGAGGACAGAGGCGGGGTGTGGGGAGTGATCTGCAGAAAGCACCAGTGCCTTTTCAGGATCCGCCGCTCCTGTTCTTCAGCTCAGCTGTGTCCTCCCTGAAGTCCTGCTCCGTCCTCCATGCCTCTTGGACATGCCAACATTATGCAATCTCTTCAGTGTGTTTAGGCTCACAGAGGGCAGGAAGAGCTACAGGCTGCCACTTTCTGCTCTGCAAAATTGCTCTAGGCCAGAAAATCCTAACTGGACGCCTGTAGTCCCAACACTTGGGAGGCTGAGACAGGAGGATGGCAGAGTTTTAGGCCAATCCAGACAATATGGTGAAATCCTGTCTCAAAAAACAAATAAACAAAATCCCCCCTACCCCAAAAAATAAACCCAAGAAAATCTTAAAGGGTTTGTTATGTGCTTGTAATGGGAGACTTAAAATATACAGGGAACCAATTAGTAGCTCCTGAAAGGTACCTTATCATAAGGCACATACAGAATAGCAGATAATGGTCACATCTAAGTACATATTTCTTAGAAGAGAAAAAAATAAAAGACACAGAAAGAAACTTACTCTACCCTTTCAGGAAGCCCTGTGGCCAATGCTGGGCTGCTGACTGTTTCATTTAGTCTGTTTGAACAAATTAAAGCACATGAGTCCATTTTTGAAGAATGATTCTTAGCTGCTCACAGTGCCACATCCTGTGATCTGCATGGTCTGGGAACATGAAGCAGGAGGATCTCAAGTTCAAGTGCAACCTGAGCAAATTAGCAATTTGGTGAAAACCTGTCTCAAAATAAAATGTTAAAAAAGGGCTGGGGATGTAGTTAGCTTGTGAAGGCCTTAGGTTCAATCGCTGGTACTTCAAGTAGATAAATACTTGAAAGATATTGCCTATAGCATTCTTTAAATATGAACAGCTGCTGAATATAATATGCCAGATATCATGTTCTTGAATGTGAAGGTTAATGACAGTTGTAAAGATTTATGTCAGTACTTGCTAGCATTTTTGAACAATTATATTCTAGACACTCTATTAAACATCTGGAGTTCATAACCTCCTTTACTCCCCAGCTAGTCATATGCATTGAATATGATCATTGTATTCAGTTCATGTCTGGAGCCCAGGGCCTATACATCCATCCTGTAACTTGATAATGTTGACATGCAGAGATCCCTTTGCTCCTAGTACTCAGCTCTTACCCAATGTGCCAACCAGGCTCCCACTGGAAAATGTTTTACTAAAATGAGGTCCTACTACAAGAAGAATGGCTGGACAGTGGCACTTTCATGGTGTCAGTGTTTTCCAAGTACCCTTTAAGGACAATGACAGCGTATGCACTGGTCACTGACTGCGGGGTTCTGTGCCTGTTGAGGACATACACTGCCATTGAGCCAATCCTCATCCTCCTGTGCTCCAACCAGCATCTTTATATGAGATAACTTTGTTTTGTTTTTGTTTGTTGTTCTGGGGATTGAATGCAAACCAACATCTACGCAAAGAAAACATTCTCCCACTGAACTATATCCCCAGCTCTTTTCATTTTTTATTTTGAGATGTGGTTTCTAAATTTCTCAGTCTGTCCTTGAACTTGTGATCCTCCTGCCTCAGACTTCTAGGTGGATAGTGTATAGCCATGTGCTATCATGCCCAGTTTATACTAGACAACCTTAAGAAATGGAGGGCATATTAATTTCACTGGTTTTCTGTTTGAATTTATCACCAATTTCAAGTACTTTTAGGGGAAAGCTGCTTCCTGTATACAGACATGGTACTCTGTGTGTGTGTGTGTGTGTGTGTGTGTGTGTGTGTGCATGCAATGACTAAAACCAGGACTTTGCACACACTAACCACGGACTTAGCCACTGAACTACACTCCCAGCATCAAACATTTCTTTAAATTACTGTTTGAAGTGCTGGCCACATAGCTCAGCAGATTGAAGCACCTGAAAGAAGGTGCAGGAGTTGGGAGTTTAATCCCTGGGCCTGCCGTGTGGACCCCAACCCCAGGGCACACTGAGATGGCAATTGAAACTGGGCATGGTGGCACGTGCCTGTAATGCCAGCTCTTGGGAGGCTGTAAACAGGTAGATCACTACAAGTCCAATCTAGTAGTAAGACCCTGAACACCCTGTAGACCCTCCTCCCCCCCAAAAAATGAATGAATGAATGAGTGAATGAATAAATAAATAAACTACTGTTTGAGTAGTTCTTTCTCCTTGCCTTGTTAGTCGTGGATTTAAAATGCAGGAAAGGGGCTTCTGGGGTGCTATTTACAACTTGGCTCCTTCTGGGGTTAGTTGGCTCCACTCTTAACTATTGGCTCAGACAGCATCCTTGAAGCCCCATTGCTGACTCCAGAGACATCTCCCTTTCTACCACACCAAATTTAGGAGCTGTGTATTAGAGAACTGCCCATATTGCTGCCCCACCTGGTGTCAGGCCAACTGAGACTCC
>PVKN010004446.1:0-33497 GCA_004027915.1 Capromys pilorides
AAGAAGAAGAAGAAGAAGAAGAAGAAGAAGAAGAAGAAGAAGAAGAAGAAGAAGAAGAAGAAGAAGAACAAATAATAGAGGAGTCAGAAAAGGAGGAGGAAGGAGGGGAGGGGAAGCGAGGGGAGAAAAGACAAGAGGGGTGAGTTTGGGCAGGAGGGCAGAAGGGAAAGATATTTCCTTTAGCATTTCCTGCAAACCCGGTCCAGCTGCAGGTGCCCAGGCCTGGCCTTCCCAAGCCTTTTAAGAGACCCACTGGGTTATCATTCCACCAACTTCCCCAGAATGCACGACAGATACATATGCATTCATGTGAGCCGACAATAAGATCACGGCCAGAAAGCAGTCAGTACATAGTACCTACTGTGTGCCGGGCAGTGGAGTAGACTTTGCTGCAGAAAAGGCGGGGAGGAAGGACCATGTCACTGGGCCACACCTCCCCTACTCCACTGACTCATAGAGAAACATTACAAGTCCTGGAGACTCCGGCTCAAAAAGAACCCTATCATCCTGCTCGCATGCCCCTTCAGACGTATACGAAGCTCGAGCACACAAGTGAGGCAAAAGAACTTCCCAGGGGCCCGCACTACAGTCACCAGGCTCCACGCTTCCTCTGTTTGGAAGGCAGTAAAGCAGGAGGGCCCCATCTTGCTGAGCCAAGGGTAAGGTGAGGCTCTGGTCTGAGATGTCCCTTCAAGATCCCACCCAGGGATAAGAAAAGAGAAAGTTTTAACTAACAGACATGAGAAGTGGACATAAGGGACAGGCAGGTGGACAGAGGGGCTGGAGGAGCCAGGGAGCAAGGGTGGAGGAGAATGGTCCTGACAGGACCGACAAGTGAGGCCAGGATGGATGCAGGTGGCTGGGGTTTGTTTACTGGCAGCCCCCAGCCCACCATCACCCAGGGAGAGGAATGGCGGCTGGCACATCAGAGGGCTCTTAGGGAAGCTCGCGGAGATGATTTAGATGGGAATGAATCAGCTCCATATGGATTAAGTGTCCCTGCAAGTCCCAGGATCTTACTGATGAGGGGACAGGGCAAGGGCATTGAAGGGAGGGGGGCAGCGTGGGGCATGGGGCTGGAAACACAGGCCTGGAGTCACAGAAGGGGACTTGGACGGGGCGGGTGGGGGAGGGCCAAGTGGCCCCACACTTTGTCCACTTGGTCCCAGGCTTTAAAAAGTACCCCCTCTGCACTGAACCCTGTTTCCCTTTGCCTCAGTCTCTCTTTTTCTAAGTCTTCCTGTCTTTCCTTCTTCATTTTTCTGTTCTTTTTGCTGTTTCTTTCCACGCAGCTGCTCGCCATCGCCAACCCCTTCTCTCTGTGGCTGTCTCTTGCTTCACGTAGCATGAAGATGCTGGCCAGTTTCTGCTGACCTCGGGCCCTGGCTCTGCCCTCCTCCTGCTTCAGGCCCAGCGCTTTTCTCTTACAGGTAGTTCTCTCACTTCCTCTCTACAACCTGTCTCAAGCTACCCTGTCCGCAGCAGCTGGCAGGGGCCACTAGAACTGTGGCTGACAGCGTGTTGAGTAGATACACATCTTCCCCCGGCTGTGGAGGTAAAGGGTCATCTTCTGATGGGGTTATGGAGCCACCTCTTCCTCCTTCCCGTGCCCCGTACAGAAGCCCTGAGCCAACTACAGTTATGAAGCGGCTGCCATGTGGACAACCTGGAGTCAGAGCATGGGGTAGTCACGTATGACAATCGGTTGAAATATCACAGCCGCTCTCCCCTCACCCCCACTGGTGATCTATGGGCTGCGTGCCCTGTAAAAATTATTTATCAGGGCCTCAGAGTGTCCTGATTTAGTGCTGCTGCCTCTGGGGCCGAGAGGCCTGCCTGTCCGCTGGAGTCTAAGCGTTAAACAACGCTAAAAAGTTAAATGGCCAATGTTGGGGGCTCACTTGAGGAGGTACCATAAAGCTGTCGGGGCTGCTTAAATCAGGAGTGAGGATTCCCCTGGACAACTTCTCTCCATATGCCGCAAGCCAAGAAGATTCTCCTTGCCCTCTGCTGCTCACCCATGCCAGCACCCCACACAGGGAAGGGGCCACATGGGCCCCTGGAGCAGAGCCCCAATGAAGGTCAAAGATGATATTCCCTCCAGGGGTTCCTCTTGCATTATTAGGGACCAGGGCCCAAAACTGTGGGAAGCCAAATTGTCCAGCCTCCAGTCTTTGGGCAGGAGTCTCTGTGTTCCGATTCAGTTGTTTTTGTTTTTGTTTTTGATTTTTGCTACACTGGAGATGGAACCCAGGGGCTTATACTTGCTAGGCAAGAGCTCTACCACTGAGCTACACACTCAGTCCCCCAGATTGACTTTTTAAGAACTTCCAGCAAGAGGAAATACCGTAGTCTCTTCTAGGAACCTTGGCACGTGGAGTTCTTTCCCAAGTTGCTCTCGCTTTTATCCACATTTCTTTGATCAAATCCACCAGAACACAGGGTCCTCTGCGCTGGTTTGGAGAGGGCATTTGTCCACCCCAACATGTACCCCCTCTTCTGTGCACATCTCCTGCTCACCACCTCCCCAGCGCCACAGGGTGCCTGACACGCAAGCTTCACAGATAGTTTTTCTCAGCTGAACCCCAGTGCATGCTGCCACCGCCCGGCCACTGCCGAGTGTGAGGGAAGGGGGGTCTCAGGCTGTCTATCACACTCTCTTTCAGCAGCAATAAAATTCGCCTCTTAAAACCTCCACTTGGGTCCCTAATATTTGCCTGGCTATATATCTCTGGTGATATATGGACAGAAATTGCTCATAAACGGCTATAAAACCTCTTAGCGGAGCTGGGGAGAAGGCGCACAAGGGTGGGCACAGCCCAGGCTGCAGGAGGATCAGAAGTGGGCCACTTCACTGAGCACCCACAGGCAACCCTGAATCCCAGTGTGGGTTGTGGGCTTCATGGAGGACAGAGGAAGGAGACCCCGAGGAAGCGACCCTCCAGCCCCTTAGGTGGTATGATGAGGCTGCCTCACCCTCACCCAGATGCTCCATTGATGTGCTGTGCAACTTTGGACAAGTCGCTGAGCCACTCTGTGCCATGCTCACACCAGGTCTGACTGCAGAGCTGAGCTCTTTCTGCACTTCAGAATGAAATCCCCCCAGACTCAGGGATAATGGGATTTCCAAGCAGGGCTCATGGCTGAAGGTGGCCTCTCTGCTGGGGCCTCGCCTCTCCAGACCACAGGCCCATCTCCCTCTCTCATACTTCTGTCCCGGCCTTCAGGGGCCCACGAGCCCAGGATAACATAGTCCCAATCACTGTCCCCCACCACCAAGACAAACAGTTCTCAAAGTGGAACCTGGGGTGGAGCCAGGAGAAGGCTCCGTGGCACAAGTGCCTGCCTGGCAAGTGCAAGGTCATGAGTTCAAATCCATGCTCCTGCCAATAAATAAATAAATAAATAAATAAACAAACAAACAAACAAACAAATAAATAAATAAATGTGGAACCTGGGGCTCCATGGGAAGCCGGAGCCCTCTGCACAGGACAGGAATCTAGGACCGAAGTCCTGGTGGGGTCGGGAGCAGGAAGCCTCTGTGGAAGCAGGTGTAGGCTGTGATGCTGGCAGTTCCAGAGTCCCTCTCTTAGCACCTCCCCAAACCCAGCCCCTGGCCATTCCCTCTGGTCATCTGCCCTCTGCCAGCCACTGGGTGCCTCTCCCATCTTTGCCGCCCAGCCCTTCTTGTATCCCACATCCCCATCTCCTGCTCTTCCTCAGCAACCTGAGGGTCCCCATCTGGCCCCTCTGGTTATTCCATGTGCTCCCTCCCACGGACAGCCCTTCTGGCCCTATCTACACCTTCCCTTTACAACCTTAAGTTCTCTTTTCTCTCCAAGTCCCTTCCACCCCGGTTGTCTCCTACGCTCACCCACCCTTCCAGCTGGGGGGTCCCAAGCCCTTCCCCATCATCCTTCTGGTTTCTTCTCACCTGCAGTCTAGGCCCTCCGGCCTGAACTGCCCTCTGTCCCTTGTGACAACCAGGACAAACAGTAGAAAGGCCAACCTTCTGCCCACACCTCCTCTTCCCCGGTGGCTCCCACCCCCCAGCCCCACTTTTCTTTAAGTTTCCAAATCAACCTTCCTCCAATAATAATGATAAAGCAGGAAGCCGGGCTGGAGGACAGTGCAGATTTTTCTTCTTGACACGGAGTTTCCGATTAAAGGCAAAGGGACATAAATCCTCCCTCGTAATTGCTGCGCTCCAGCTTGGAGCCACTTGGGAGGGAGGGAGGCTCCCACCCACCCTGCCCCTGCCCCTTGGGGCCCCAGCCCCATCCTGAGCAGGACCTGGTCCCCTGAGCCCAAGGGCAGCTGGGAAGGGGGAAGGAAATGCTGCCCCCGTGAGCAAGGCTGTGGGAGAGGGGATACACTGGAGCAGGATCTCCTCATCTCCCACCAGGGGCTCGAGCTAGAAAGAGTGAGGCGCAGGGACCATCTCAGAGCTGCTTCCCTGGCCCTGCTCACAGAAAGCAGCCTCAACTTTACAGAGCTTCTTGGTGTTTACCATCTTATCTGATACTCGTAAGGACCTTGAAAATTACAAACATACCAGGTGGGGAGGGACCCTGAGAGGTCAATCTGGGCAGCTCCCCTTGTTGTGAAGGAAGCCTGAGACCTCTGGTAGGGGTCAGCTTGTGGCAGAGTGGGGTTTGGAACGCTGTTCTAGCCCCAGGAGTCCTTGGCCTATCAGGGACAGGGAGGGCCTGACAGTGTTTACATCTACTAAATCAAGGGCTCAAGTAGCCTCCTGCCAAGAGATTGGCTCACCTGCCAGAGAAGTAAAAGTCAGGAATGCTTGATGCATCTGTCCTCTCTACATAGAGTAGGGAAAGATGACACTAGAAGTATGTGTGAATCGGGGCCTTTCATCTTTAGGTTTACGCTCCTCTCTCCTGCTCAGAGTTCACATCCGTCTCTGAATGAAACTGGACCCTCCAATTCCTGTGTGAGCTCCTCAGACATTGTGATAAGTGGCAGATAACTGGACCCTCTCCCAGACCCAACTAGAAGCCTCCAGGCCCCACCAACAGGGATGCCTTCTCTGTGTACCCTCCTCCCACCACCATGGCCATGTTCAGCAGACAGCAGGGACCAGGGAGGGCCTTGGAGCCATAGAGAAGAACATTCTCCTTGATTTGTTTTTGTTTGTTGTTGTTTTTTAATGGCTGGCTCAGCCTGCCCTGGGAGTGGGGCTGGTGCAGCATGTGGTGCTGGGGATTGAACCATGGTCCTTGTGATTGCCCAAGCTTTCCTAAGCAGGCACTTTAGACCACTGAACCATCTCGCCAGCCCAGAACATTCTCTTTGAGATAGGAAGGAAAACATGCCCGACACAGATAGAGTACAGAAGGCCAAGGTGCTCCTGCAGGGCCTGTGTTGGGCTTGTGTTGGGGGTGGTGCCGTAGCACTGCCCGGGTCTCGAGTTCTGGGTGTCACTATGAAGTTTTGGGGGTGTTCTGGATGCTACTGTAGAGACCTGGGTATATCTGTGGTATTGCCCCGAGATCACAGTAGGACTTTCTGAGCTTCACATTAGAGGTGCTCTAGGGTTTCCACAGGAGTACTCCGAAAGGTCCCAGTTTGTGCTACTGCCTGTGCCCAGCAGAAAGAGGGAGGAGCGGGTACCGTGAGGCTGCAAGGCACGAGGCTCTGCTCGCCCTGCCTTGGCAGTCACACCGGAAACTCTGGCCAGCAGCCCCATTGGCTAGCAGTGAGCGGCTGGGGGTGAGAGCGACTCCTGCTGTCCAGAGAATGGTTGCAAGCAAGAGAGAATAACACGCACTCCTGAGCTGCTGTGGGTGGAAGCAGCGGGCCGAGGGGCCGCACGGCAGGACGTCCTCCTGTGGTCTCCAGTGGCCCTCTGGGTGTACAGCCCCGAGAACCACTAAGCTCTGAGCGCCACCTCACTCTGCAAGAACTGCCCTGTGTGCTGCTAAGGCAGGACAGGATCCAGGAGAATAGAAACAGGTACAGAGCCCTCTCCCCAGAGAACCCAACGTTTTAAGAATGACAGCCCTTCATCTTGGACCCAAGAAAATGCTTGCTTCTTTCTTTTCTTTCTTTTTAAAATGCAGGTTCTCACTATGCAGCCCAGGCTGGCATGGAACTAGTGGCAGCCTTACTGCCTCAGCCTCCTGCCTGCTAGGGTTACAGGTGTGCACTGCCACACCTGGAGAAGGGGAACACTTCTTACATCTTAGTCGTGGAAAACTTCCTGGGGGTGTAAGTGCGAAGCAAGCACGGATTAGGCAGAGAAGTGGGCAGGGAGGAGGTCCCAAGCAGAGACAGGATGAGGGCCATTTCAGAGGCAAGCAAGGACGACAGTGAGTTCTAGCCCTAGAGACGATGGGGGTGGGGGGGAGTCACGTACCTTCACATCCATTATCCACTTAGTGAGCTTTGTAAGGGCAGCCATGTATCAGTTATGGAAAACAGAGACGAATTAGAGAGGCAGGGACAGCTCCTGAGGAGACTCCCAGGATCGGTGGCTCCGCCAAATTACTAGCCTATTTTCAGGGCTCTTTGTATTCATCCTAGCTAAACTTCTACCTCCCTGTCTCTTCCATGCAAAAGAAATTCCTCTTCTTCTTCCTCCTCTTCCTCTTCCTCTTCCTCTTCCTCTTCTTCTTCTTCTTCTTCTTCTTCCTCTTCCTCTTCCTCTTCCTCTTCCTCTTCTTCTTCTTCTTCTTTGCACACACTACCACTCAGTCTCAATTGCTATCACTCAGTGCACCCCGGGGACAGGGCCAACATAGCACTCTGGGGATCAAACAGGGGCTGCTGTGCTCACACCTAAGCAGGTGCTTTAGTCTGCTGAGCTCTCTGGCCAGCCCCATGCAAAAGAAATTCATTCGGGGCTGGGGAGATAGCTCAGCGGAACAAGAGCTTCCCTGGCAAGCACAAGGACCTGAGTTCAATCCCTGGTTCTGTAAAACAAAAAAAAAAAAAAAAAGAGCAAAAGAAATTCATTCATCCTGATTCTTGCTTCCTTCTTCCCTCCCCATGGACCCAACCCTGCCCCATATTTGGGACACTCAAATATGGCTGCTTTCCCTGCAGCAGACCTTGGCAAACCTACTGGTCCACGACTATAGCAGGAAGAGCTGGGACTAGACACTGGGAGCACCTCCCAGCAGCAGGGAGGAGCTGCGCTGCCGCCAAGGAGCTGTGCGGGAGGCTGGGAGATGTGGAGCTTGTGAATCCAAGCCCAAGATCCTCAGCCCCACTTTGCGTCTTGCTGGAAGAGGCATCATTCATCTGCCCAGGGGTGGAGACGGGGCAGGGGGAGGGGAATGAAAAACACCCACAGCCCATTAACCTACTCCGGCAACTTCATTAAAACAGAGACTCCAACTTGTCACCATAAATTGTCTTCTGAAGAGGAAGCAGATCCAACATCAAGTTCTAGCAGAAAAGCCTTGGAGAAGAGGCCAGCCTTAGCTGGGTGCAAGGGGCACTGCCTATGTGTGGTGCTGGGGGAGGAAGGTGCCCCAGAGAGGTTTAGGGGCTAGCACAGCAGTCTAGCTGCTTCATGCAGTCTTCTGGGTAAGCAGAGCCCCTGGGGGAGGCCAAGGGAGGGCATTCCATATAATGCTGCCGTTGCTGCTCTAAGTGAAAACCCTGGAGCTCCCTGGAGTCCCGCCTAAGAGAGCTAAAGGTTCTTCTCAGCCTTTGGGATGTACTTTGTTCTACCCAAAGCTCTTTCCTATAAAGCACAGGCTCAGTGTTGTGCCCCACAGCCCAGCTCAGCAGCCCCCAGAGGGCCAGAGGCCAGCAGTACCCTTGCTGGGCAGATGGTCTAACCCCCTGGCCAATAGGTCAGCAGGCTGGGCTCTCCAGCCCTGGTAAGTGGCCGAGATCCAGACCTCAGGTGAGCAGTGACAAAGTGAGTGCCCAGGCTCTGGAGAGGGCTGCTAGGGTTAAAATTCTACCTTGCCACTGAAGAACCTCCACCAAGTTATTTAACCTCTCTGTGCCTTAAGCCCCCTTACAGGAACAAAGATAGCTCATACAGTTGCTCAGTTTTCAACGGGACAACCAAGGAAAGAGTATAGCAGGTAGGACACAGCACATCCTAGGGGTCAAAAACACTAGCTATTGTCATTATGTTTTTGTTTTTTGTTTTGTCTTTTTGAGACAGGGCCTCATTATGCAGTTCATGCTGGCCTTGAGCTCACTTTTGTAGCCCAGGCTGGTCTCGAACTCACACTTATCCTCCTGCTTCAGCCTCCCAAGTGCTGGGATTACAGGCGTACGCCACTATGCCCAGAAAGTGTATTTTTATCTAAAATTTTAAAGGCCTGAAAAGGGCCTTTGAAATTTATAGATTCTGGTTTTATACATAAGGAAACTAAGGCCCAGAAAGGGGAACTGACTTGAGTCAGAATCAGAACCCAGATCTTTTTCCCCATGAAGGATCCTCCCGTAGGACACCCTCGTGCTCTGGGTCTAGTCTCATTTGCATAATGTGGGGCTTAAAGTAGACCAGTGGTTTCCTCATTCATTTTCTATTATTATTATTTCCTGAGAACCTCTTCGCAAATGAACATCAGGCAGAATCCCAGAGGCAAAGGTGAAATAGATCTGGAGAGAACCAGCAGGGCCAAGGCTGAGGGGTGGGAACCTGGGCTGGGGCTGCTCCTTCCTACACCTTAGCAGCAACCCCAGAGGCCTGTCAAAGAAACCCTGGGGGAGTCTCAGGTCTAGACCAAGGCCCCAACCAGGATAGTCATAGGGCTCCCACTACCAGGTCAGTGCCCCAGAGGAAGCAGGGACTCTCAAATACCTGGCTGGGAGAGGGAGGAAAAGCATCATGAAAGACGCACGGGTAGAGCGGCTCCAGCACAGTCCCTACAGACGAGAGGAGGCCGGACGCAGGGGAATGGAACGCAGAGCCCCTGAGTGCAGCTGCCTGTCCTCACGCCCAGGTGCCTCCACCACCTCCTTTTCTTCCCATTTCTGAGTCACCCACACTCCCACCATTGCTGCAGCCCAAGAAAACATGACCATAAAACAGACATTTGCTTTAATTTTCACTTGAAGGGACAATTTAGCACAGGCTGTTTGCAAGCTGTTGGGAGTTCTCTGCTAGACTTTATCATGTTTTTCCAAAGTGCTCTCCCAAAGCAGGCTCCGCTGGGTGTCAAAGTTCACGCGTAACGCGAACAGGGGCCGGTGGGAGCGGCACACAACTGACAGCAGAGAGTGCGTTTGTTTTTGTAGTCACACCAAGATTAGCTGGGACAATAAGAGCAAGAAAAGGGACAGGCCAGGAGGGGCAACCTGCTTAGGTCTTCCTTCTGTCTCTCTTGGACAGGAGCTTTCTTTCCCCAATAAATATTCTGCTCCTAAAAAGAAAAGAAAAGAAATAAGGACAAGCCAGTGCCCTGGTCCCAGGAAAATGCTGTGTCATTTTGCCCAACCCATTTCCTTTCCTGGGCCTTCTGCTAGCAAGCGAGGGCCTGCCCCATCATAAACAAGAAACAGAAGACTCAGCCTCTAGGGTCCTCACACCTACTCAAGATGACTCAGATACTTAGAATTCGCAGCCAAGCCAGCCTCACTGAGTCCAGAGGCCAGCACTCTCTGCTCCAGGATCTCTCCAGCTCTCACGCCCAGCAACTTCAGGCACCAGCAAACTGCTGACCCTTGTCTGCCCTCAATTTCCCTCTTGGTTCCTCTGCTTGTCTTTTAGAGTCCTTCCTTCCTAGGACAAAGGGTAGATTTTACGAAGCCCTCCCAGCTGCTCTGAGGAGGGGGAAAGCCATTACCCTCACCTCCTTTCAAGGCTTGGCTTGGCTGCCTCTCCTCGACTTTCTCACAGTCCTTCACCTCTTCCCCCTGGGGTCAGGGTGGGGTTGGGAGGCAACCTCAAGAATAAACCTCCCATGCCATACATTGAGCAGCTGCTCCTGAGGCTAGATGTACCCAAGGTCCTTGGAGAGTAGAGGGGGTAGGGACTGGAGAACAGAGAGTAGGACCCCAGGATACCCTGGACATCCATCAACTCTGTGCAAAGAAAGTTTCCTGGCTCTGAGGTCATGTGGGGCTCAGGAGTTTGGGGATGCACTTTAGGGCCTCCTTCCAACCCTCTCCCAGGGGTGATATGGGAAAATGAGGGAGAGGGAGTGACTCTAATGTAGGACCGGAGCTCCTCTCACTCAAGGGCCCTCCCCCCTCCTTACATTTTGGAAGAATTTTCCTCATCTCTTAAAATTCCTGCCTCAGTATTCCCAAGGAATGGATGGATGAAGCAGGGGGACAGTTCTCAGGCTGGGAAAGACCTTGAAGGTCAGGGTCAGGAATGGAAGGCAGGATGTCTTAGAAGCAAGGGAGCAGGAATCTGGGAACCTGGGCTGGAGTTGAGCATATAGCAGGATTCCTGCCCTAGCAGCAGCATTTAGAGGAGACTGCATGACAAGCACCGGCCCAACACGGCTGAGGGACTTGGCACTTTTCTGTCACCATGTTGGTCAGCTTTCCCACTGAGACCAGTTACTGTACACCCGCAGCTTAAAGGTGGAGAGTTTATTTGGCTCACCAATTCAGAGTATCAGTCCATGGTCAATGGGCTTCAAGGGAGAAGCATCATGGCTGAAGGGCATGAGGTGACAAAGCTGCTTAGTCATAGTGGCTGGGAAGCAAAGCAGGGGACCTGAGCCACATAGTAGCCAAGGTCCCACCTCCAGGGTCCACCCAGACACACCCATGCACGGCCAGCCATAAGCTCGTGATCTAGTCAGGTTGACATAGCACAACTAGCGGTCACAGACCTCGGGTAGACCAGATGCTCAGTCACTGCTGCAGCTTATCTGAGAGTGGTGCACCTGGGTTCTCCCAGCTATCACCAAGAGAAAACAATAGACTGACGTCCCCTAGAGGGTGAGTGAGAAGGGAGGGGAAGAAGCTATAACTCCCCAAATAATTCAATCCTTATGTGTGCCTTGTGTGTCAATTAAACTTCTACCTCTGTAACCTTCTCTAAAGTCCCAAAGAACCTGCGACATTAATCCCATTGTCCTGTGTAGTTAAGCCAACAGTACAAGAGATAAAGGAAGTCGTCCAAGGTCATATGGATCTGCCTGGACCTGACACTAACATGCTTTCTCTCCAGGTTAGGAATTCTCCAAACACAAGTTCAGTGCCACTGATCTAGTTACCACCCCCAGCTCCCTACCCTCGGTATTAAAAGTGATTATCTGTGCATCATCCTCACCACCACAGACACACAGAAGCCCCAAGGGCAGGGAAGTCCAAGCCCCTCTTGGTCCAGTTAGGAAATTCATGCCCAGAGAGGAAAAGCTGCTTGCTCAGGAGCACAGAGCCAAAACAGGAGGAGCAGGGACTTGACACAATTCAGGGTCATCTTCTCTGGGGCCAGGTTGTCAGCCACTTACATACATATACAGATAATAGGCATGTGCTTGGCACCAGGGAAATAAAGATGACTAAACACAGGCCCTGCCCTACCAAGCCTCTAGAACCAGGGAGATAGGGCCCTTCTGCCCCAAACTCTCAAACAACTGGCTTCCCAAATACCATGGGCCACTGCCAAGGAAGAAGTTGCTATAAGCAGACAACCAAAATGGCCTCCTGAGGAAGCTAGGTCTATACCAGCAAAGTGGTGGGCGAGGCTGCTCTGGCCATCCAGGCAGCAGGAAGGAGTACAAATGCATGTGACTTTCATTGGAAGGGTAGGGGAGATAAGGCTGGATTGCAGGTTGAGACTAGATCAGATAAAGCACTCCATGTCAGCTGGGAGTCTGAGCTTCACCTAAGGGGCCTGGGGAGCTAAAGGATTTTGTGTAGATTGAAAGGGAATGCCATGAAAACTGGGTATGGTGGCACACTGCCTGTAGTCCCAGCATACAGAAAGTTGTGGCAGGAAGACTGCCATGAGTTCAAGGGAAGCCTGGGCTATGTAATGAATTCAAGGACAGCTTTGAGCATAGCAAGACCCTGTCTCAAGACAACAACAAAAAAAGGTGAAGGCTGCCATGCAAAGGGATTTGTTTTTATTCTTTAGGGAAGGGTCTACAGGGTGTTCAGGATCTCACTACTAGATTGGATTCACAGTGATTCACCTGGTTACAGTCTCCCAAGAGCTGGGATTACAAGTGTGTACCACCATGCCCAGTCTCAATTGCTGTTTCAGTGCTCCCTGGGGGTGGGGTAGGCATGGCAGGCCTGGGGATTGAATCCCTGGCCTCTGCACCTGTTTGCAGGTGCTTTAATCCACTGAGCTATTTGGCTGGCCCGCGAAGGGATTTATTAGGAAATTTGACCTGTGTGGTGGATTGCCAACTGGCGTCAACTTGTTACACCCAGCTGAACTGAGTTATCATGGTGCTGGGTGTGGAAGGCCCACCTGAAGGTTGTTGCCAGCAGCATAAGAGGCAGAAGTGGAGAAGGAGGGAGGCCGTTAGGGAAGCTGCTTGGAGGAGCTGTCAGGAGCTGTTGGAAGCTGCTGGCTCTCTTGGACAATACTGCTGGAGGACCTCGTCATGCTGGCTTTCCTGGAGCTTGGTTATTCTCATTGGAGGAGGAGCTTGGGACCTCATTGTTGCTGAGAATGGCTACGGTTCACTCTGAGGAAGCTCTGGTCCTCACTTTAAGCATCACTTCCTGGCTCTGGACGGGAAGATGGTGGACAGATCAGCCTCATGGCTGTGTTGTTGGCTTTCTTGATGGGAACTCCACTTTCCTCTTTCCTGGAGAGCTTGGGACCTCACTGTAGCTGAGGATGGCTGGGGTACTTTTGGAAGCGTTGTTTTCTGGCTCCCCTCAGCCTGCTGGCACAGATCCTTCATCCTGCTGGCACAGACTTTCTAGCTTCCCTTATGCTCTCTGGGTCTTCAGCCAGACACATGCAGGGTATTAGGAGCTAGGCCCTCAGCTGGATTCTTTGATTTTCAGTATGTGCATAGATTTCCTACACTCTTTGTGTATGATTCTTTCAGTGATTCATTATAAAATAAACTTATGTGTCCTGTATTGTACTGTTCCCCTTGCAAAATCCCCAAACCATGACATCCTGGTATCAGAAAGGGCAGATTTTCTCACACTAATAGTGATTAGCAATTATCAGGGTCAGGACATCATCAGCACTGCCACGCAGAGAAAACGACCTGGCCGCCACGATGCCTGCTGCTATTCACCAGCTTTCTGCTCAATTTGGGGATTCATAGATCTCAGAATCAGCAAGCCTACAAGATCCTCCGGCCTCAAGCCCAGGGTCCCCCCATCCACAAGGACTGTGTTGGGAAAATTGTTAAATTTCCATGGAGGCCCCCTAAGATGGCCGTGCCTTTGCAGGTGCCTGCAGTTCTGCCATCCTTTCATGGCCACAGTCTTCCCCCAGCTTCTGCAAGCCAGCCCTGACCCACAACCTCCCACACTGATATGCGACAAGTTCCTCACACATGCACTCTCTACCCCACCAAGAAATCCCTCCAAGTTCTTCCTCAAGCGTTCCTCTAGCTCTTGCCTGCTGCTGCAGCCCTGGGCTGTGGGCTGCCCACTCTGCAAGAAGGACAACCCAATGTGATTCCCTGCCTCAGAAGCCTTCCAGATCTCTAGCCCACAGTTCTGCCTGTCGCTCGAGTGCATCTCCTCCGGACTGCCAGGCACTTCTCCTTCATATTTAACCTGGAACTTGCCCTCTGGAGGGAGCACTTGGAGAAAGGTCATTTATTTAAAGTATCAGCATCACAGGTCACTGCTGTTGCGGCTACGATGTGCTTTCATTCCATCAGACCTTCCAAAGGGCTCCCCCACTCCATGTCCCATGCCAGTGCCCTTGCACCCCCATCAGCTAGGGACTGCCTGCCCAGGCCTGGCTCGAGCTCAGGATGTCAGCCCCAACCCAGACGACAAGGGAGGGGCTGCATGCAGCCCAGCCCCCAGCCTCACTCTAGAAGAGGTAATTAGGAGCTGTGTGGTCCCTGTCCCCCAACAGGTACAGCTGAGCAGCAGCATCCATCACTGGGAGCAGCGGCCAGAAGGGGGTGGTGTCACGTGGATCAGCAGGACCAACAGGAGGGCAAGGGGAGGCCTCGGGACCAGGGATTGGCTGGGCTGTAGCAGGAGATCCAGGGCTGCTGGGGATAACCTGCATATGACCTTGTGAGGACTTCAGCACCCTGGCTCTGCTCCTCCCTGGACACCCACCTAGCCCTGTTCCCCAAGAGGAGGCCCTACCCACTATTAGGGCCCGATCATTTTCTCTCCTGCTGCACCATTTATCTGGGTATAAGGAACCCCTTCTTTTTTTTTTTTTAAAGGAAAATGCCTCTTGTGTGCCTCTGAGGTCTGAAAGGGGAGGGTGGCTCCCCTGCCTGAATAGGGACTGACATCTCTGCAAGGGAGGGAGGGCCCCATTTGGAGGGAGGAAGTGTTGGTGCAGGTGCAATTTTCTCTAATTGCTTGTGCCCATGCCAGGACGGGAGTGTGGAGGAACACGTGCTGGCAGCCAAGAGCACTGCACCGGCTGGGGTGCAGCCTGGGACGTGTTTTGCATACTTGCGCTGACCAGGGAACATTACCGTGTGCTGCAGCGCGTTTGGGCTGAAGTGGGCACGCTGACCTTGTGCTGTGTTTCTGTGCATGTGCAAACCTCACTTCTGCACATGCACATGTTGCTGGGCCTGCCGTGCACAGAGAGGTAGTGGGTTTTCACCTTGACTACTGCTAACCCAAGAGGGAGGCTCTGCATCTGGAACCCCCCCACCCCGCCCTTGTACATCTCCCAACTGGGGGAGAGATCACCTCCCCCCCCCCCCCCCCCCCCCCCCCCCCCCCCCCCCCCCGGAGGCATAGGTCAGGGTGGCAGCTGGCAGGAGAGAAGAAAGGGAAAAGAGGAGGGGTGGCTTCACCAACACCTGTGAAGGTTCTTCGTTATATATGCAAATATCCTTATTAGAGATGCAGAGCACTTCCCCAGAGCTAATCGTTTCTGCAGCCATTTCTGCATGGATGTGCTGAGCAGAAGGAGACTGAGGGCTGGGGAGGGAGGAGAAAGGACTGCTCCATTCTGGCTGGGCAGTGCCAGGGCTCCAGCCCTCAAAACCTGCCCTGGGCAGTCTTGGGGAGCAGGATGGCTTGACCTTGCTTGGGCCTAGGAGGAGTACTGTAGGCACTGTGCACCCCCTCTGAGCCTCAAAGCCAGGGCCCTGTGCAGGGTACTAGAAGACTTAACACTCCTACCACCTGCTTCCTTGGGTCTCCTTTCTTTCTCCTGTCATCTCTGCCATCAAGCAGCCAGCAAAACAGTATCAGAGTACAGAGTACTCTCTTTCCCTGTCTCCCCAACCCTAGAGAAAAGAGCCAGACCCCTATCAAGCCCACCCCGCCCCAGCCTCTCATCCCCATTAGACCAGCCATCTCCTGGGGCTGCCTCTGCAGTTCGAACCTCACTGCCACCAACAAGGCACTGTCAGAGACAAACAGTCATGCACAGGCACTCATGCACACCCTCAGAAGCACCCTCGCCTGCCTCATCACCGGGTGGCACGCGCTGTCCTGATTGCACTAACTGGTGCTTAAATACACACCACACTGAGATAGCCCACGGGCTCTGCTGTCCTTGTCCACAAGTGTCACCCATTTTGGGGACAGAGTCCAGAGAGACCTCCCCTGTCCTCCCCTCCCCCTCCTTTCTTCTCTTCTCCCTCCCCATCCTGCCCTCCTCCCTGAGCACCCGTTTGCCAGGGTTATTTATAGAAGCAAGCGATAAATTCAGTGTGTTTCTCGGCGCGCAAAGCTATAAATAATGGCACAGATCATTAAACCCCGAGAGCAGGCCCAGCCGCCCTGCAAACAAGATGAAGTACAAACCACCACGTGAGAGGGAGAGGGAAGCACAAGACAGAGCCCTGGACTTGGGGCCAATGGGCACCCCTGAGCCTAGGCCCAGTGAACATAGGTCTATGTGGGCCTGCCTGGGCCTAGGGAGGGAAGAAGGAGCAGAGAGATGCCTGGGTTTACAGGAGGGTGAACAGAGCTCACCGCCACCCCCAAGTCTACACCCTTCCTTCCTCTTAGACCCTCTTGCCCATCTCCCCATCCTTATCTTTCCTCATGACTTCTCTCACTGTCCCTTCATTTTTTCCTACATTTATTTCTAACTCCCCTTCCCACCTTCCCCTTCGACTCTCCAAATTCCTTTCACCCTTGGTCCTTTATCTCCCCCTCTGCACCTTCTCCCCAGCCCTTCCTTTCCCCAGCCCCAGGAAGACCCTGATCCCACCAAGGAGCCCTGGGAGGCAGAAAGTCCCCTGTCAGCAGAATGCTGGGGCTGGCTGCTGATTCAGTGTCTGTAATCTCCCAGGCAGAGGCAGCTGAGGCAGGGGGCAGGGAGCGGGGACAGGGAAGACAGATGAGGAGCAAAGATAGAATGGCACAGACACCAGGGACGGCCTTAAGCTGAGGGAGGCTCTAGGATGCAAAACTGAGCCCCAAGCTCCAACCACCACTGTGGTCAGCCAAGTGAAAAGGCACTTTCTAGGAATGGAGAGGAACACTGTGGAAAAGAACATGGCAAACAAAAAGGGACAGATGGGACAGGCCAGGGAGAAGCCATTAGAGTTGGAAGGAGACATCAGGAGAAAACCAGAGAAGCAGGAGGCTGTGATAGGCTGAGGGCCCTGCCGGCCCCACCTCATCCTCACACCCTCAGTGCACGCTCCTTTACTGGAGCCTACGTCTCAAAACGGAAAGTCTGAGGGCCCCAACCATGGCTACTCTGACCCTCCCTCCTTCACCCTTAGGAAGCCCCTCTTCAGATCTCCACATTTTAGGGTCTTCCGGCACTTCCTGCTTCAGCATGAGGATCCTTGGGAAGCCACCCGCCGGCCCCGCCCTCACCACTCCATGGCCAAAGCAGCCATCCGCTCCCGCTTACTCCCACCGGCAGATGCACAGCTCAGTTATCTGCCCAGGGATTTATAGTAGGAGCCAGGACAGCAGCTAAATCCCCCAGCCACGGAGTTAAATCAGCTGCTGCGATGGGCCGGAACGAGGGAGGTGTTGGGCTGGGAGGCTGCAGAGCAGGGCTGGAGAAGAGAACACTTGTCCCCGCTCTCTGGGGGCAGCCACCCATCAATCCCCTCAGGCACCGATTAGGACTGGCAGCCTCGACAGACCTCGGAGTTGGCAGTGCTGGTGGCAAAGTTGACACCTTAACAGCAGAGCCTATAGAAGCAGACTGGGCCAAGGACTCGGGGCAGACCGCAAGGGGACTCTGGGCCAGGAACAGAGGGCGTGTCTGTTTCCTCAGGGCTTTCTGTAGTAGGGTCTCCCAAGGGAGGCTAAACTCCCAAGAGCCACGATGCCTGGGCGCAAGTCCTGGTCCTGCTACTTGCTCACTGTGTGACCACAGTCATTCTCCACAACTTCCTTGTGCCTGAATTTCATCTGGAGATGACCATGAAAACAGCAGCTGCCTCCCCCAGTCATCATGACAGTTCAATGAGATGATATCAAGTGCGTAGATCCATGCCTGGCATGGCCCTGACAGTGGCGCTGTTATAAAGAAAAATGCTTGAGGCCATGATAGATCTAGACCTACCCAGAAGGAAGAGAGACAAAATGACCTTTGCAGGAATCTTTGGGTGCCGAGATGATGTTTGGAGAAAGAAGGAGGGCTGTGTGAGCTCAGAGAGAGGGAGAGGCCGACTTTTTCCAAAACTGTGGTCAAAGGTCCCTCAGGGAGGCAGCCTTCACTCACGTCCCAGGTCTGATTCATTGACTGTGAGACCTTCTGTGGATTTCTTAGTGCCTAAGTCTCACTCTTCTCACCTGTGAAATGGAATCATACCTTCTAGGGTTATTGAAAGAATTGTGGGAAATCAGAAAGACAAGTGTTTAGTAAGCGCTCTTTAGTCTTACCCTTACTATTATTTCACCCAAAGAGATTCTGACTTGACTGAGCCTGAACCTGGGCCCTAAATCCTCTCAGTCCGAGCAGCTCAGCTGACAAGAGCAGAGCCACTGCCAAAGGCAAGAGGCAGGAGAACAGCAGAAGGGCAAGGGCGGAAGGCTGGATGGTGACGCAGAGGGAGTCTGTAAAGAGCCAGTGAGCCCGGACACATCAGAAAAAGATAGGAACAAGCAGGAAGAGACTTGAGTCAAAAAGGGAGAGGAAGGTGGGGTGGGGGGGCCTGATTCTTGCTGGGGCAGAGATGGGTGGGGAAACAAAAGGGAAAATGAACAGCGCCTAAGCAGCGCAAAGAGAAGTGAAGAGAGCGGCTGCCAGACACCAAGAGCCAAAGGCAATGTGGGGAAGTGGCCAGAGAGAAAAAGAAGAGACAGTACAGGCTGGGAGACAAAGGAGGAGAAGCCAAGCCAGAGCCTCACAGCTCACTGTGCAAACCTGACTCCAGTCACCGCGTGGCTGCTCTTCCCAGCTTCATTTTCAGCTTGGCTTCCTCTGGCCTCCCTCCTGCAACCCTCCTGCCAGCCTCCACTTTCTCTACGCATTGCTGGCCGTCGCCCGAAGGCATGCACGGAAGCAGCAGAGGGGGCCAGGGGCTTGGACTTGGCTCCTGAGGGCTGAGAAGGAGAGGGAGGCAACTGTCCCAAAGCAGAAGAGAACCACAGGATCCACACATCCTTCCCGAGGCTCCCTCTTCGTTTGTCAGCCGGAAGACCTAACAGCAGCTGAAAGACTAGAGACTTTTCCAGCTGCAAGAGTAGAACGATGATAATAATAGCTGCTGAAACACCAGCATTTTGCCAGCTTCCAAGTGCTTCACAGGCCCGTCTCACAGCCTCTGTGAAACTAAGAGTATTACTCTTACCTGTATTTGTGTCATCAATTATACAATACTCACCACCTGCTAAACTCTTTACATTGTTAACTCATTCCTGACAACAGCCCTGCTACCCCATTGTACAGATGACAACCTGACGCCTAGGGTGCTAAGTACATTAGATGTTATTATGCCTTTCCCTCTGGCTCTTCTCTTCTCCAGTGCTACCCTGACCCTCTTTGTTCTTGAATGTTCTTGTGTCCTCCTTTCTTTCTCTTCTTGAGAACATGTTGCCTCACCAAACTTCAAGCTGGATTTCTGTTCACTCTCCAGCCATTCCCAGCAGGACCTGGTGTGATTGTTTATGACCACGAGCCCTTCCCACAGGACCAGGTGACAGGTGGCAACCTAAGAGAAATCAGAGTGGCTAAACAGAAATATAACACCACTTCAGAGTTGCTGTTTTCCCCTCCACAGAAAGAAAGAAAAACTCGGAGATGACCAACTATGTAACACCTGTGAAAGAACCAGAACAGACAGAAAGAGTGGGAAAATGTCCCTGAAAAAGAGGGCTAAGAAAGAAGTTAACCACTGAGGAATCCAGAACTTAACCCTCAGCTTCCTAACACTGAAAGTAAATACATCACTAGCAACCACAGCGCCTCCTCACCTGTACCACAGTTTACCAAGTGGGTACAGAACATCACCTCCACATCACACAGCAAAGATGTGATCGGCATCAATCACCCTACGTGTTCAAGAAGATTTTGCCTGCGATGTGCAAAGCACATGAGCTGCAGAAGAACTGCAGGGACACCACGCTGGACAGGCCGGACAGGCTGGACACAGTGCAGAGCACAAAGCCACGGGACATGAGGCAGGAAGTGCCCTGAGGAGCACCCCTAGCACCAAGTGCTCCCCTGCCCACACTGGGCCAAGACACCAGTCCACGGTGTCACCGACAGCCCTTAGATCAGCTTCCAGCCCCCAAGCCTTTTCGGTCCCCCTCACACCCCAGGGCCTGCCTGGGGCTCAGCCCCTGCCAGGAGTCAGTCTTCCACCTCCAGTGCAATGTCAGGGATGGCTGCTCCTGGCTTCTTCTGCTCGTTAGCACATCAGCATGGGGATCATCAGCAACCAAAATAAATCAAGTGAAAATGATACTCCATGTCTCCCCCAGAAACAAGATATGCCTTCCCTGCTGGTGCAATTTCAGGCCTGCAGGGAGAATAAGAACCAGGGAGAGTGATCTCAGCCACTGGGACAGACAGGGAAGAAGGAAACGTATCCCCATCAGGAACACTCCAGATCTTCGCGCTGTGGGCTGGGGATGTAGCTCGGGGGGAGAGCACTGGCCTAGCATGCTCAAGATCCTCGGTTCCATTTCCTGTACCACACACACACACACACACACACACACACACACACACACTGCCCCTTACCGGCAGCTGGCTTTAAAGGGATCCACATCCATACATTTGATGCTGAACTGAAGGTTCTTAGGAAGGCTGATCCTTCCTAAGTGCCACAGGTATCTAAGCAGGAAAAGCCCCCAAGGCTGTGGTACCGGTGATGTGTGAGGTGTCTATTCCAGGGTCTTGGTTTATTTATTTATTTTTTGGTACCAGGGATTAAACTCAGGACCCTACGCTTGCCAGGCAGGTGCTTATTCTACTGAGCTATCTCCCAGCCCCTCGATTCCAATGTCTCGAAATGCTGATGGTGGACAGAAGTGAGTGGTTGGTGGGCACTGGAATAAAGCACAGTCTCAGGCAGATGAGTCCACACGCTCACAAACACAGGCCAGTCATGCTGTCACCCACTCATCCACCATGAAAAGGTGATCTGCTTATTTTCCCTCCTCTCCCTCATCTGAAGCAAGCAAAGTTGGTTCTTGCCAGGCAATCCTGGACAAAAAACCTAGAGTTAAGGAAAAAGCTTCTAAAACTTTCCACAGAGGGCCTAGGGAGATAGTTCAGCAGACATAAGTGCCTGCATGGAAAGCACGAGGTCCTGAGTTTGATCCCTAGTACAAAAAAAAAAAAAAAAGCTTTCCATAGGGTGAAATTATTCTAGCTCTTTCCTACATGGACAACGAAAATAAAACAACAGCAAAAACCATCCCCAGCTCCTCCCTCCAGGACCACCTTTCACTTTAACAGCCAGGCCCAGCCCTAGCAAATAGAGACAGGGAAGTGTCCCATGCTGTAGGACAGGTGAACCAATGGAGGCCAAGCCTTCCCTAGAAGTACTCTTTCTGAATAGAAACACATATTTCCCACCCAGATTCCCGTCCACAGCTCCCCAGCTGCACACAAGCCCACATTCCCACCAAGGCACTGTGTCTCACTTAAAGTCCTCCTTAACGCAGACCTACACCTCGCTCCTACAGCTTTACCCCCAATCAGCCCCCTCCTCAGTGAGGAGCCGCAGGGCCTTGACCCCTCCTGCCTGCAGCATTCTCTCCACTGCTTCCGGGGGCCCCATGTGCTCATCTGAGCTCTCTCCATTCTCCTCCAAGGCTGAGTTTCAGTCCCCAGGTTTTCTTTGGGCTCCCACTGCCTGTCCCATCACCCATTGTCCCCCTCCTCCCCCACCCCAGGTGAGAAGTCAGCTAGGTAATGGTGGCAGAATTGAATGAAAATGCCAAGCCTGTCCTCTGCCAAGCTTCCTCTTCCCTGACCCACAGTGCTCCTGGAAGTAAAGAGACCATAGACTACAGAGTTCCTCTCGCCCACAACAGATAACCTTAGACAACAAAGCTACTGTGGTACTGCAGGTGCTTTGGGGTCTCCTGAGAAGGCTTGCAGGCCTTCAAGCCAGTGGCTTTAGACTTTTCTTCCTTCAATTCCTTTGTCTTTCACTGTCCCTTGGTCTCCCTCGATCTTCCATCCTATTTTAGGGTGCGGCTGCCTTCTGCCTGAGATACACCTCACATTTGGAGACTTCCTTCTCAAAACATGGCCTGAGAACCAGCAACATGAGATTCCCTGGACACATGCTGGAAATGCAAGCTCTCAGACCACCCTAGAGCTATTCAACCCAATTTTCTAGCTTAACAAGAACTCTTGGTGACTTGGATCCACATTCAAATTCAAAGCAGGGGCTGGGGAGATGGCTCAGAGGCATAAGTGCCTGCCTGGCACATATAAGGACCCAGGTGGTACTGCAAGCTGTGTGGACACGGGACACCCCCCACCCCCCACCCCCCATGCAGACACTGGGCGTGGTGGTGCAGCCCTGTAATCTCAGTGCTGGAGTGGTAAAACAGGAGGATCACTGAGTCTGATCCGCTTAGCAAAATCCTGTATCAAAAAATAAAGTAAAATGCAAAGCAGTAGTTTAAATCCCCAGAAATAGTAAATCAGGGGTCCAAAAGGAGAGTTAAATGCCTGAAATAGTCATGTGTTGGTTGTGCTGTTTCACATCTGTAATCCCAGAACTTGAGAGGCTGAGGCAGTAAGAATGACATGAGTTCAAGGCCAGCCTGAACTACACAGTGAGACCCTAACTGAAAAAATTTTCATTTATCTACTTAATATTTAATAATAAGTGTACCTGGGGCTGGAGAGATAGCTCAGAGGTCTAAGTGCTTGCCTGTCTGGCAAGCATAAGGACCCAGGTTCGATCACCAATATCACATACCTTGCCAGCCTCTCGCTGAGCCAGCCACCAAAACCAGGTGTGGTGACGCAAGCCTGATAGGAGGATCACTATAAGTCCAAGTTATGTATGAGACCCTGAACCAAGTAAATTAATAATAATAATAATAATAATAATAAGTGCACCTATTGGGTGCAAAACGCCATGCTAGGCCCTAGGAATAAAATAGTTAATGATTCAGACCAAGTGCTCAGGCCAGAGAGGACCAGATAAATATTCTCACTAGTTGTCCAAGCCTAGCTCCCCAGAGTGGGAAGGAGAATCTCTCAGGGCCCAAGGCTTGTGAGGGATCCCTTCTGCCTCTCTGCAGAAGGATAGAGAGCCCATCACTGAGCAACAGGGAAAGAGCAATGAGAACAAGGGAGAACGCGGAGCAGAAACAAGGCATGAGGTGAGTGCGTCTGGAAATAAGCGAGTCTTCAAACACTCCCCAGCCATCGCAGAGGTGCCTGCCCCCTTACTGCGTGACCTCTCCGTGATATCCTACCAGGATGCCACCAGGCTCCCAGACAGGTCCCCATCCTCTCTGAATAGAAGCCAACCCAAAGCCTTCTGCACCCTCCACCCTCAAGGCAAAGAGGAGAAAGGGTCCAGAAGCCAGAGGGACAGGCTTCAAGGACACAAAGATGATAAAGAAGGACACACACAGGAGACGGTGCTGGTGGGAGGTAGATGACGGTGACTGCTGTGTGGGCAACAGACTATAGGGAGACAAGCAGGAGAGACCGGTGGAGACCGCGATGGCCAGCAGCATAAGTGGCTGGGATGGCACAAGGGAGTCATGGGATGATCTGATCAAAGCTCAGATAATACTGAGCCAGGGAGCTCAGGCCCTGAGCCCAAGACATACCCTGATGGCTTAGGCAAGCCATGGCAACTGAGGACCAGTCCTGGCAGAATGGGTCAGAATAAGGTTTTGAAAGAAGAAAAGACCCAGGGCATGGAGTAGGAAGAAGATTCCAAGGTGGGAAGTCACGAGTGAAAGCAAAGAAAACTCCATCTTCAGTCCCACTGAGTGCCTCAGAGCCTCCCTTGCCATTCCGGTTTTTTTTTTGTTTTGTTTTGTTTTTTAAATTTTATTTTATTTATTTGTTTGCTTGTTGTGTTTGTTTGTTTCTTTATTTTTATTTATTTTGTGGCTGGCTCAGCCTGCCCTGGTGGTGGGGGCTGGCGCAGCATGTGGTGCCGGGGATCGAACCGCAGTCCCTGCAGTTGCCTGAGCTTTCCTAAGCAGGCGCTTTAGACCACTGAACCATCTCGCCAGCCCCTTGTTTTGTTTTTTAATACTATGGCTGGCTCAGCCTGCCCTGGGGGTGGGGCTGGTGCAGCATGTGGTGCCGGGGATCGAACCGTGATCCCTAAAGTTGCCTAAGCTTGCCTAAGCAGGTGCTTTAGACCGCTGAGCCATCTCGCCCGCCCCTCCCTTGCCATTCTACAAGCCATGGGCATAATCAGGTGCTCATGGAAGATGTGCTGCTTGGGAAGAAATGATTCAAAAGGCAGTGTGAGTGGTAGAAACAGGGCCTGTTTGAGGAGCACTGTTCACCTGTCAACAGAAGCATGAGTTCGTTATTGCTCAAGGCCTCAGGGTACCTACTGAGGGCACAGCAGTAAAGGGGAATCAAGACGTTCAGATCCCTTCCTGCTCCACTTCTTTTTCCATGGCTCTAAGCCAGAATGCTGAGCTCCAGAAGTCCTTGTAGGCCTTGAGCAACGGGGCATGTGGTGGTCAGTCATGTGGCTGTTGTATGGAGCTTAGAGAGGAGTGAAGCAGGGGCCAGAAAATGGCCTGGGACCATCTACATATGGTCCAATAAGGTCCCAGTCACCAGGTGGCTGAGAATGGGCCATGATCAAACCAAGAGCTCCCCACATCTCTTCCCTGGATCCAGCAATGGTTTCTGCAGTCTAGAAGCTTCTCAACATTGAAGCACATAGACTCTGACCTTTCTTGGTGCCCCTTATATTCTCCTGAGAAAGCATCATGCAGTATCACTGATACCCGCCCCCAAACTTCTATCTCCTGCCTGCTGGACTTCACATTTCCTACCAGTCCCTTCTACCTGAATGCTTAGCAGGAATGTCAAGCCTCACGTTCCCAAAGCATGTTCCCCCACCAGCTCCTCCTGTAGTATGTCTCAATATCAAGTCCAATGGCCTGATCACTATCTGAGCCACGGCAGATTCCCTGGCTGACTCCCTGAAGTATATCTAGAATTTGATCACTCTTTCCCACCTCCAGTCTGGTTCAGGTCCCCACCATCTCTTCGCTACTAAAGAATAAGCTTTTAACGGTTTTCCTGCTTCTGTCCTTGTTTCACAATCTATTCGCAATATAGCAATAAGCATTTTCCATGAAAACACAAAGCAGATCTTGTCACTCCTGTGCTCTGCCCCTCCACTGACTTCCCATCTTTCACAGGGTGTCAGCCCAAGTTTCACTGTGCTTACTTGTCCCACTGCGGTGCAGATCCCCACGACCTCTCAGATCTCATCGCTTCCTCCCTTCTCCACCTTCTCAGCTCATCGCATGGGTCCCCGTGCTGCTCCTCCAACACACCAGACATGCTCACTAGAGGGCCTTTGCCCAAGCTGTTCTCTCTGCCAGGAAAGCGCTTCCCCTAAATCTGCAAGGCCATGTAGCATCTGGCAAATGGCAGGCTCCATATGTTGGGGGGCCTGCATAGGGAAGAGAAAGGGGGAGAAAAAGAAGAGATGACAGTGGAGTTGGGTCCCACACAAGATACAGAATGCCTCATCTTGCTTCTGCTTTCTATCTTGGTCACGTGCCAGCTTCAGGATCTCCCATGGTTGCCTTATTGGGGGCCTATCATGATTCTTCAGAAAATGTATACTCTCGATCCTAACCCCAGAAGAGCCTCAAGTTCTGCTGGATGACACCTCTCCAGCACTCTGGAGGCCCTCTGAACAGGAGCCAGCTTCACACACACACACACACACACACACACACACACACACACCATGCTGGAAGGAACAGTCTTCTCTGCCTACAGAATGTAAGGAAGACTGGGTCGCTTCCATCCTACACTCATGACTTGTGCATTCCTACCACCTTCCCCAGGAGCCTGAGCACATCCTGATCAGTCCACCACCCAAACTCCCTTCTCAGCCTAAGCTGCTTCCTCCCTTTCCTGTGCTTCTTTGCTCTCTCCAGACAGCAGGCCACTGGCGCACAGGAGGTGGCCAGAGCAGGGCAGGCCAGGGCCAGGGCTGGCACGGTGAGACCTCATGGAGCAGGAGGACAGAGGAAACTGCAGCAAAGGGACAGAGGCAGAGATGAAACGGTGATTCAGGGAGAAGCTGATAGCATCAACCAGAAAGAGAGGTCAAAGTCAGAGACAGCAACAGCAGAGAGGGAAGCAGGCGCTGACAGATGGCAAGAGCGCAGGAGGCAGGCAGCGCAGGAGAGTCGGACACCCGGAGAGACAGGGAGGCGGGCGGACAGATGGACAGAGCCAGAGCAAGAGGAAGAGGCAGAAGGAGATGGAGGGGCAGCCCCCAGGAGCCGCTGGGAGGCAGAGATGGACCCAGGGAGATGGACAGACCCAGAAGCAGAGACACGCACGCGGCAGACCAGAAGGCTGCGGAGCGGGCGAGGGGGAGAAGTGCGGAGGCGGGAGCCGGGCGAGCGGGGCGGGCGCAGCGGAGCGGGCGCGGCGCCGGGAGCGGGCTCGTAAAAGCCGCGCCGAGCGGGGAAATTGCCGCCAGAATCGCTGAGCTCCACAAAACGCCGCCCGCGCGGGCCTCTGCCGCGCCCGCTGCAATCTCCAGCCTCATCGCTGCGCGGGCTGGTTATGCATTTAAATGTTATTTAATTGGATTGCGGAGGAGCTGGGGGCCAGAGCGGCCCCCGCCCCCGCCCCGCACGCTCCGCACGTCTGTTTTCCAAGTCACAGATTGCGGCACACCCCTTCCCAACACATGCCCCCACCCCACGGCTCCCTTTTGAGTCTGGGCTCCTTCTCTTCCCCCTCCCTAACGGAACCAGAGGACACTAGGAAAGACACTAGCCCCCTGACGATGCCCAACAACTCAGAAGCCATACAAAAATGCCACAGACATGAAAGACAACAGCAGCAAAAATGGGCCATGCTCAAGTATACAGTGTGAACTGGAAGGTTAAAAAATGCAGAGACAAAAAGGCCCTATGGCCCCAAAAGTACACTAATGCTTATAAAACAGTGGGGACTTGTGCTCCAAAGGGAACACATCACCCTCTTCTCCAAACACCACTTACAAAGTGAAACCATCAAACAAGGGGACAAGAAGAAGTAAACTCAGCGACCTCATGGGTGGCACACAGCCTTTCTTCATAGCAAAGTAAGGAGCAAAGCACACATTCACTCACACTCAGAGCACAGCCATACCATCCCATCACCCCACTCTATGGCTTTCCAGGGTTGGGAGGCAAAAACTTTGAGTTTATCATCTTATTGGTTCTTCTCCAAAGCCATCCAGAAAATGCCATCACTTGAAGTTCTGAGAGGCAATTGTATCTATAAACAATTAAAAGCTGAAAACAAAGAAATCAATAAAGCTGAGCCCACATCACCACAGTGGGCTTGACACCAACAGAACAGAATGGAAGATGGCCTGAGCGCACAAGCTCTGAGCTCCCAAGGGGCAAGGCCAGCCATGTGTATGAGGCCGGGCTTCTTCCCAGTCGCCTGCAATCAGGTTCAGCTTTGTAGCATAAATGGAGGAGTTAGCACCTTCAAGGTAGATGAAAGGACAGAATGACCTGCTGAGGCGTGTCCTCCACAAACTCTCTGCTAGCAGACAGGAAATTGCTGGCCCAAGATGGTCAGGGTCAAGCGACTTCAATTAATGAAAATGGAAATGGCAACCTGGCTTGGCACAGGCCACCACAGAGGACTGTTCTGGGCTCTTGGCCATCCCCTCTGCAAGAGAGACCTAGAGAGTGACGTCAGGCTGAAGACCTCTGAGAAAGGCAGAGACAGAAGAATGTGAAGAAGTATGTACAGAAAGATTCTACTGCAGTTGTTTGCCTTTGTTTTTGAGTGAAGGCCAAAACAAAGAAGGAAAGAAAGTATCCCCAGATGCGTAATTCAACCTTGACAGTAAGCATAGCCTTAGGTCAGGCTCTCCTCAAGCCCTCTTCTAAAAAAAAGCAATTTGGTCTCCCCCAAAGCAATTATTTCTGCATTACCTGATGGTCATCACCTGGGGTTTATTTCTTTGGAGCAATATGATAAAGTAAACAACTAACCTATACATTCCTAAATAACAATATTCAAAGAGTTAGGACTTAATAGCCGGGCATGGTGGTGCACACCTGTAATCCCAGCACTTGGGAGGCTGAGGCAGGAGAATCAGTGCTAGTTTGAGACCAGCCTGGGCTACAAAAGTGAGCTCAAGGCCAGCCTGAACTGCATAGCAAGACCCTGCCTCAAAAAGACAAAAAAAGAACTAGGACTTGGTCTTGGACTGACCACTCCTATTTTACCACCAGCTTCTTGGCCATCGCTTTGACTGGACTGTGTTTCCAGTCTTGTTTTTTCCTTTGAACCTTTTGTGTATGTGTATGTATATGCGTACATATATGTGTACATGTGTGCCCATGGCGAGGGGTAGGGGGCAATACTGAGGGTCAAACTCACAACCTTGTGCTTCTCAGCAAGTGCTCCACTGCTGAACCTCAGCCACAGCCTATTTTCAGTAACTTTTGATCTCACACGTGGACTCTCCCTAACACAAACTGCTGCAATTTTCCATACTGGAAGCTCACAGAATAAGCTCCTACCCTTCTACCCAGGTCCCTGCCCAGCCCTTGGCTCCCCCAACCTGTTTCCTAACTCCTTGCAGTTGGGGGCTGAACAATTCTCAGACATGTCTGACATCACAGTCCCCCCCACCCTTTTTTTTTTTTTTTTTTCACTATTTACTCCACGGAGATGGGAAGATTTAGCAAGGGACAAGAAATCTCCAATGTCCAGTGGTCACCCTCTTCCATTGGCACGCACAGCTCTACATTCATTGAGGGGTAATTGCCTCCTCATTCAATGTGTCTAGAGCACCAGTTTGATAACTCATTCACAACATGCTTTCAGTTTGATTTACACTATCATTACATACTTCTGTCTCCCAGCATAGATGGTCACCAACGTGAAGGCAGAGCATCATCTGACTCACCTGTCACTCCCCACATGCCTAGCATAGGAATGACACATTGCAGACATTAACAAAGATTGGCAGAATTGAGAAAGGCAAGTGAGAGACCACAAAGTCCAAACTCATTGTTCCTTTAAGCCATCGAGTTTCGGTAAAGGAATAAGAGGTGGTAAGGCCCAGTATGGTGTCTCACACCTGTAACCCAGAGCTTGGGAGGCTGAGGTAGGATCACTGCAAGTTTAAAACAAGCCTGGGTGTGGAATGAGCCCAAGGCCAGTCTGAACTACATAGAGACTATCTGCAAACACTTTTTTCTTTTTAAAAACAAGCTCTTGTGGGCCAGCCAAATAGTTCAGCAGATTAAAGTGGCTGCAAGCAGGTGTAAGGGCCAGGGGTTCGATCTTCGGGCCTGCTGTGCCAGCCCCAGTCCTGGCTACAGCCACAGCCGCACCCCCGGGGTGCACTGAGATGGCAACAGCTCTTAGGAGGCTGTAAACAGGTGGATCACTATGAGTCCAATCGAGTAGTGAGACTCTGAACACTCTGTAGACCCTTCACAGAAAGAAAGCAAGAAAGAAAGAAAGAAAGAAAGAAAGAAAGAAAGAAAGAAAGAAAGAAAGAAAGAAAGAGGCTCTTGCTATGCAATTCAGGCTGGCCTTGAGCTCCCTTTGTAGCCCAGGCTGGTCTTAAACTCCCAATGATTCTCCTCCTTCAGCTTCTCGAGGGTTCAAATAAATTTAATAGACTCACTTGTCCTCAAGGAAGTGGACCCATCCACAGGGGAGCTGCAGTCTCTCCAGATGCGAGTCGGAAGGGCCAAGTTCTCTGGACCCTGCTCAGGAGGGCCCCACAGGGCTGAAGGAGGTAGCGCCTTTCACCCACAACTCCTACCAGATGCTGACCCATGCCTGATCGAGTGCCTGTCACAGATGCTGTCCATGGGGTTCTCAGATGAAGGTGCCTGGCTCCCCCAGCTCCTGCAGACCAAGAACTATGACATCAGGCTGTGCTGGGTGCCATCCAGTTTGCCAGGCCACAGTTGCCGCTGTGATGCAGCCCTGTCCTGGGCCTGCTTTATGTCTCCTAGTCGTGTTGAGGTAGCCTAGAACAGCAGGCCCGTGAGGGTCACTTTCTTGGTGTCCTTCCATGGTTTTGGGCTGTGGATGAGCCATGGACAGAGGGCAGGGGACACGGGCATGGCTGACAGCCAGGCCCTCTGCTGTCCCTGCCACCATCACCAATGTCTTAGCTACTTTTTACTTGTTTTTGGGACAAATACCTGACACTCAAAATGAAGGAAGGAAAGGTTTATTTACCTTACAGTTTGTGGAGGTTTCAGTTCATACTCTGTTGGCTTCGAGTTGGCAGAAAACAGCGAAGAGCAGAGGAGGAGCAACAGCTGTGGCAGCCATCAAGCCTCTCTTCCAAATTCTGTGCCAGCACAGAGCTCCTCCAAAGTGGCATGGCTGCAAAGATCAAACTCCTCCAAAGAGGAGGACTTCTCCAAGGAAGGAGGGCTGGGCCAGGCAGAAAGCAGCCAGGGCAGGGCAGGCTCTCTGACCCCACCAGCAGGAAGCCAAGTTGACACAATGTATCAACCACCACAACCAGCAACACAGATCTTGCCCATGGCCTTGTGCTTTTTCTTTCTTACAAATGACCATACCAACAGCTAGTTAATTCTGTAGCTGCCTGTGCATCTGGGGGTGGTGAGGCACACGCTAGGGAATTTCCTGCCAGAAGTGGTGAGGGGCTGTTGAGAGAAGTCACCCAGCAGACCCTAGTTTCATTTCCAAATGCTCTTAAAGTAAGGAATCCCATTGTAGCCACCCTGTCTGCTGATTAGGAATCACCGTCATTCAACATGTGCATTTAATAAATAAATATAATAAGTAAATGTAGCACAGAGAGATTCTCTTGCAGATATACCCAGATGTACGTCCAGCCTCCAAATCAAAATGTCTCCAAATGAGGCTGAGGCACCTGTTTTCTAAATCAACATAGGTGAATTATGATTCACAGGCAGAGCTCTGAGCCACTGATCTCTAGATCAATGCTGTTCAGCTGAACCTCCTCCAGTAATAGAAACGCTCTGTATCTCTGTCATTCCCTAGCAGCCACTAGCCGCGTGGCTACTGACCACTGGAAATACGGCTAGTAAACTGAAGAACTGAATGCAATTCATTTTAATTAAAGATTAATTAAATCTTATGGCTCATGGCTAGTTTATTGGATTCTAAATGACCTTAAATTACACCAGTTGGGGCTGGGGAACATAGCTCAGTGGTCTAAGTGCACCTCCGATGAGCACAAGAACCCGGGTTCAATCCCCAGTACGGCATGCCTTGCTGGCCCTGGAACCCTGGATGCGCTGTGTTGGCCACCAAAACCAGGCATGGTGGTGCATGCCTGTAATCCCAGAAGGATCACTATGAGTCTGAGCTGCATAGCGAGATCCTGTACCAAATAAATATATTTTTAAAATTATATCAGTTGGACTTCAGGCCAGGCATCTCACAATAGTTCTATTTTTTAAAGTTTATTTTATTTTTATTTTTTTAAACCTCATTTATTTATTTATTTGTGTTCTGGCTGGCTCAGCCTGCCCTGGGGGTGGGGCTGGCACAGCATGTGGTGCCGGGATCTAACCACAGTCCCTGTGGCTGTCCAAGCTTGCCCAAGCAGGCGCTCTAGACCACTGAGCCATCTCGCCGGCTCACAATACTGTTTTGTACCAGCAGAAGTCTCCAATCCCTTTGGCTCAGGAGGAAACAATGAATGTCCTTCCCCTAAAGACACTTTCGTTGGCACTTAAGAACTGAGAGGCAAGAGGCTGCGTGGTAGAGTTGCCCATCAAGCTGGCTGAGCCCTGCAGGCTGGAAAAAAGGCACTCCTAAGTACCCCATCTTATCTGAGGTTAATACTGATAAGTGACAGAAAAAAGCAGTGACAGGACTTGGAGTGCTTATTATGAATTGCATCCCCATGAAATTCACACACTGAAGCCCTACTATGACTATATTTAGAAATAGGGCCTTTAAAAGAAAAGTAAGGCTAAATGAGGCAGGCAGAGTGGGCTCTAATCTGTCTAGTATGACATGTGTCCCTCGAAGAAGGGAGAAGGCTCACGTGGCCAAAGTCTATGTGGGGGTACAGGGTGAAGGCAGCTACCTGTGAGCCAAGAAAAGAGACCTTCAGAAAAACCTGCCAAGACCTGATCTCAGACTTCCAGTCTCCAGAGCTGTGACAAAATACATTTCTGTTGTTTAAGCTATTCAGGCTGTGGTATTTTTGTTATGACTGTACCCCTGGGAAAAAGGAGGACCAGAACCTATCAGCCTCTCCCTAACAAATCACTCAGGAATTGAGGACAACAGTCCCACTAGAAGGTAGACCAGGCAGGGGCCCGCCAAGCCCAGGACTTGAAGCCCTCATTATGCTCTGTACTACCAAGCACATCTGTGACACCCAACGCTACCTCCTCCACCTCGTGACTCTCACCACATTGCAGGCTTCCACCTCCACCCCCTGTGCCTGAGGATGTCCTTCCTATGTGTAATTTCATCCCAATTCCTTTCCTGTAGTGCCCACGATGCCTCCTATACGGTGTGCTCCTTTGCCATGGTTGGGCTCTTGAATGCCCCCACCCTAGCCCTATGTGTTAACGCTTTGGCCAGCTGTCTATGGTAGAATTTCTAAGAGGCAAATATGATGGAAGTTAAGACAATGGAGTTGTGCTCTGGATGGAATATTGGGACCCCAGCCCCTTCTCTTGGCTTCCATGTTTCCGTGAGATAAACAGGCGTCCTCTGCCTCAAGCTTCTGCCATGATATACTGATGCCACAGGCCCTGAGCAACAGAGCCAAGTGACCATGGACTGAAACTTCTGAAATTGTAAGCACAACAGCTAGCTCAGTGGTAAGCATGCCAAGGGCCTTTGGTTTGCTCTCCAGTAAATACATAAACCAGCCAAACAACCTTTGGCTGGTTTGATTGCCTTAGGTGTTTCATCAGTGATAGGAAGCTAATATGGTACATCCTTCATTTTCATCTGTGGGGCTTTCACCACTGGTTGGCTGTTTTCAGAGCGTATTCTATGCATCTATATTCCCCCGCTGGGCTCCAAATTCTCAAAGATTACTCTATTTACTTCTGCAAGGAGGCCCCAACTCATCTCCCCATTTTCTCTCAACAGATCCAGGCCAACACTACTTGCCACCCTTTGAACATAATGATGTTTTCATTGGGCATAGTGGTGCACACCTGTAATATCAGCACTCAGAAGGCTGAGGCAGGAGGATCATTAAGTACATAGTGAGTTCAAGGCCAGCCTGGACTGCATAGCAACACCCTGTCTCAAAATAAATGTTCTCTAAGCTCTCAAACTTCTCAGTCTCTAAGGTCACCTGAAATGTCACTTACACCAGCGCTTTCTCTAGCTACCTTAAATATATAAGGAACTATAGCTTCTATCTCTCCAATTATTCCATAAAGCCTAACCCAGGGCACTCACCACTTAGCACTGACAGAACAGGAAAAGACCCTTAGGCCTCAGAGCCTGAGGCATGTGGCAGTGTAATATTGCAATGCATGCAGTTCTGATGCTAACGACCTGCCGTTGGTGCACACTCTACAGGTTGAAGGGCACAGCTTCCAACAAGCCTGCCTTCACCTCAGATTCCAGGGTGCTATGGTTTATGTCTAGCTGTCCCCCCAAAGCCTCATGCAATCGTGGGACAGGGACTTCTATAGTTTGAGACTTGAGTCATGATCCACTGGGATTATGTGTTTTAGTACTGATGGGACTATGAGTCTGAGTACTGCTAGGATTACTTGACTCTTGATCCACTGGGATTATGTGTTTTAGTACTGATGGGGTTATCAGTCTGAGTACGGCTGGAATTACTGGTGTGACCTAAGGTGGA
>PVKN010004447.1:0-14758 GCA_004027915.1 Capromys pilorides
TCTAATCTTGACTTTCATAAGAGTTTTACATTAGCCATCTTGCCAGGAATGTAGCTCAGCAGCACAAGTGCCTGCCTGGCAAGCATAAAGTTATGAGTTTGATTTCTGGTACTGAAATAAATAAATTGCCATCCTTTTATTCTTTTTCACTGTTCATATACTTCTCACTGATTTGTGGTCTTTATTTATGTTATCTGCACACTTAAACCAACGTTATTATGATTTGGTTTTAATATAATTTTCACATTCTTCTAGGTGCAATTTTTAACATTTGCACTCATTTTTATAGCAAACCTTCAACAGTTCTTTAGACTAGGATGGTGGCTAATTTTATGAATCAACTTGACTGGGCCCTGGGGTGCCCAACAGGGTCAAACCCTCTTCTGGGTGAGTCTGTGAAACTGTCCTGGGTGAATTTTGTCTTTGAATGTTGATGAAAAGTTTGTAACAATAATCTATGTTAAGGGCTGGGGAAACAGCTTGGCAGTCTAAGTGCCTGCCCATGACACATGCCATGCTGGCTCTAGAACTTCAGGCATGCGTACTAGCCTATAGAGATCTGCCGGCTGGCCACTGAAACTGGGTGTGGTGGTGCAGGCCTGTAGTCCCAGTGCTGGGGAGGCTGAGATAGGAGGATTACTATGAGTTCAAGCTGTGTAGCAAGGCCCTATACCTAAATAAATAAATAATTTTTTTTAAAAAAAGAAATCTTACTTAATAATCTGTGTTAAAGATTATAGACGCTTAAGGCAGGAATTGCAACCAAAAATAAAACATAAAAGCAGTAAGCAAACAAACAACCTTTCCCCCAGTGTGATGGACTACCAACTGGTGGTCAACTTATAACAGCCAGCTGAATTGAACCAGCATGGTGCTGGGTATGTAAGGCCTGCTAAGGACTGTTGCCAGCAGCATGAGACACAACTGGAGAAGGAGGAGGGAGGCTGTGGAGAGCTGGCAGAAGCTGTTGGGAAGCTGTTAGGGAGCAGCTAGTTCTCTTGGGCTATTCTTTTCTTTCTTTCTTTTGTTGTTTTTTGTATTTAATACAGCATCTATAGGGTCTCACTCCATAGATTGGACTCGTAGTGATCCGCCTGTGTTCAGCCTCCCAAGAGCTGGGATTACAGGTGTGCACCACCACACCTAGTCTCAATTGCCATCTCAGCGTGCCCTGGGGGCAGGGCCAGCACAGTATGCAGGATATCAAACCTCGGGCACTACGTCTTGAGCTATTCTGCTAGAGGACCTTGTCAAGCTATTTCTCCTGATGTTCTCATTGGAGGAGGAGCTTGAGACCTCATTATCACTGAAAATGGCTATGGTTTACTTTGGGGGAACTCTGGTCCTCACCTTGAACATTACTTCCTGGCTCTGGAGGGGAAGATGGTGCACAGATCAGTCTCCTGGACAAGCTTGCTGTGTTGGTTTTCCTCATGGGAACATGGCTTTCTTTATGCTCAGAGAAGCCTGAGACCTCACCGAGGATGGCTGCGATACTTTTCAGAGGAGCACTGGTCCTTATCTGAGTGCTGCTTCCTGGCTCCAGTGCAGATCCTTCAGCCTGATAACACAGAACCTTCACCCCACATTTTAGCTTCTACCACTGATCTTTAGGCCTTCCCAGTGCAGATCTGTAAAACTGGCCTGCATGAGGCAGTGTCATGGGCTTTAGGACTTGTGGGGGACATTATTGTGGCCTTTTGAGCTTCAGCTGGACTCCCACAAGACATTATCGTGGGATCTAGGCCCTCAGTTGGATTCTTTGGTCCTTAGTATGTGGGCAGATTTCCTGTACTCTTTTTTCTATATGAGTTTTTGGATGACTATTATAAATAATCTCATAAAATGTGTGTCCTATATTGTACTGTTCCCCTTAATAAAACCTCAAACTACATGACCAAATACACTGGTTTTAAATATTGGCCATATAACAATTAAAACTAAGACAGAGAAAACTGTATTCTGGCAAAAAAAAAAAAAAAAATCAGTTTGAAGGATAAGAAAAAAATTTTAAGTTTTGAAATAACAGATGTATATAATATCTGTATATATCTGTGCACATAACTTACTGGTGTCTTTTCTCTAAAGAACATGGACCTTCTACCTAGTCTTCTGTTTGAACCATTTCCAATGCAAAGACCACCATAGGGACAGAAAACAACTCCTGGGCCTTTAGCCTATTGTTATTTAAAGTCTTGTTTGTGCTTTCCCTGAGGCATTCAGGGTCTCACATAAGCTTTTCTGAAAGCTGTGACTCCTGTCCTGAGCCCCAGATGCCCAATGGGCAACTAAGAGGAGAGCAAAGCCTGACCCTCACTGTGTGAAACACTCACCACGTCTTGCTCAGCTCTGCATGGCCACTTGCTGTTGATCCTATGGGAAATAACTGCCCAAAAGTTTATTAGCCCCAACTTACCCAGTTTATCTCACTTAGCTTCATGAATGAGGACTAGGATGAGAGATTTCCAGGGACCTCAGCCGCACCCAGAATCACCACTATCCTAACCAGGTTGCCTCAGATACCAGTAGAGTCTCCGGACTGAGATGGCCAGGTAGGGACACTGACTTAGGAGCACAGGGGCCCCAGTACTGCACAGTTTCTCTGGTGACAGGAGGCCAGTATGATAGAATGACCACAGACCTGGCACGCACAGTACCCTGTTAAGCCCATCACTGCCACTCCCTGACAGATCTGTGTCCCTTCTGCTCCCCAGCTCCTCCTGCCTTCTCGTGTTAAGACCAGATCATCTCCTTCATTTTCTCTGACTTTTCCAAGTTACAGCTTTTTCCTATAAATTCCTACCAAGTACCTCTGCCTTGATTTCCACTATCGCTCAGACAAGGGCCCATACTGATCAGTGCCATTTCAGTGAACACTTCAGGTTCTCTTGTAATGTATCTCTCCTACTGGAACAGTTTTATTGACCTCACAGCCAACTGAAGGATGTCTTCAAGTACAAATCTGCCTAGCACAAAGCGTAAGCACCATGTGCTTTCTGAGCTGTCAGGTATTTTCAGAACATCTTCATGATGACTTTTCGAATAGACAAAAACTTGAGTAGATCTAGGGTTCTTGGCTCACAGTTTTATGGCTTTGACAGTCTGTAGAAAAAGATTCCATTCCAGAGCCGGCCAAATAGCTCAGTGGATTAAAGAGCCTGCAAGCAGGGACAGAGGCCAGGATTTGATCACTGGGCCTGCCGTGCCAGCCCTGCCCCCGGAGGCATACTGAGATAGGAATTGAGACTGGGCATGGTGGCACATACCTGTAATCCCAGCTCTTGGGAGGCTGTAAACTGGTGGATCACTACAAGTCCAGTCTAGTAGTGAGACCCTGAACACTCTGTAGACCCTTCCCTAAAAAAAATACAAAATAATAATAATAATAATAATAATAGAAAAAAGATTCTATTTCAGACTAATGTTTACTGCATGAAGGAGCATTCTCAAGACTGCTTACTTTTGTGTTATGGTTGGCATGCTTTATTTAAAAGATCATTTTGAATTTCTTTTCTCTTAAATTGAGAATTTTGCCAAGGTATGGTTTTCTCTGAGCTGATTTTATCTGCAATGTGGTTTCCTTTCTTCTTTTCTTTTAAATTAGTACATGAAAGCTGTATATAAAGATCCTGTGTGGAACTGGTACACATACACAACACACATCAGTGTCTGGTTTTCACCTCCTTTTCCCTTCTCTTTCTCCCTCTCTATCCATCTCTCAATCCCTCCCTTCCCTCCTCCCCACCCCCTTGCATGTTTGCAGTTCAAAAACAGCATGGTCTTGTAAACTGATGTGTTCAGGGTTTCCCCAGGTGACTTCCTATGGCCTTTGGGCACAGAGTCAAGGGTCCTGTGGGTCCCCAAACACGTCTACTCCGTCATTACTGTACTCCTCCTGCCTGTAGCCTTTAGCCTCGCACACTTCTAATCATGGTAGAATCTTCACTCTTTCCCACCAATCTCACCAGTAAGACACATGGGGAATAGGAGACAGCTGGTAACGCATCGAGGTCAGGAAAAGTGATACAAGGTGCAGGCCCAGCATTAGATGCTGCCCAGAGACAGACTTGGTCTGCAGAGCTGCTGGTGGTGGTGACAAGCGTGTGTGTTTAAGGCAGCATGTCACTAAATGAGTTATTTCCTGCATTCAACTTCCTCCCCTCAGCATGACTTAAACTCACTGATAAGAAGATGCTCAACATGTAAGGGAGTAAAATTTTCCAGTCTCTGTCTGTTCAACTAAACCTCAGATCCAGAGCCATTAAGAACAAGAAATCTGGCCATGCCTATAAAACTGTAAATCAAGTTTTTCTATAAAACAAGTGATTTAGGAGGGTCAGGGAGATAGTTCTGCGGCCTAAGTTCCTGTCTGGCAAGTACAGGGAACAGTCTCCAATCCCCGGTACTGCATGCTGTGCTGGTCCTGGGCTATACTGGCCACCAAAACCAGGTAAGGTGGCATGTGCCTGTAATCTCAGCACTGGGGAGGCTGAGTCAGGAGGATCATTGTGAGTCCTAACTGTAGCAAGACCTTGCACCAAATTAATAAATAAATAAAAATATTCTTAAAAATAAAAATAAAATGAGTGATTTTTCCCTTTTTTATTTTATTAGCACATGTTTGCAGCACACGCACTCTGCAGTCACCTCACAGAGTGGCTGTGTACACGTGAGGCAGCTCGCATCTTTCCTCACCCCTTCCTCCCAGCTCCCTCCCCCCCTTCACACTCACTGGTATCGTTCATCCTAGTTTACGTTCGTGGCACTGTACACAGTGAGGTGGTTGTACTGGCACATCTTCTCTCCACCTGTTTCCCCATCCCGCCCCTCTCGTCCTTGGTTCCCTGGACTCTTTCAGTTATAAAGAAGAACAAATTTGAGAAATTGGTAGGAAAATGGGCATGCCTGGGAAGTATAAGGCAGACTGAAACAAATTAGACACACTAACTTGAACACCATATGGTATTTCTCCTCTGAATGAGGCAAAGTACAAACTAAGAAGAAGAAAGGAAGGACACAATGAGGAGAAAGGGGATGTCTCTTAGCAGGAGGGAAAAGTGACTTTAAAAGGCCAGCTATTTTACTCTACTTCTCCTGTTACTAGGGTTTTTTTTTTTTCTAATATCTAAATTCTAAGCAATAAGAGTTTGAATTCCAACCTTAAATATACCATTAAGGTGCTTTAAAAAAGGACGCTGGCTGGGCTACAAAAGTGAGCTCAAGGCCAGCCTGAACTGCATAGCAAGACCCTGTCTCAAAAAGACAAAAAAAAAAAAAAAAGGGCGGGTGGGGGAGGCTGGAAAGAAATATTCCATGGAAGGTCAGGAGTGAGTCGCCCCGAATCACAGCCGCTGACAGAGGCACAGGTCTTTCAAGGGAAAAATGATCCTGATGGATTCCAGCCTCTTTTCCCCTGGACAGCTGTAGCCCAGAGAAGCCAAGCACAGAGAAGAACAAAGTGTTGGCGCTCACTACCAGCCCTGCAGGGACCAAAGGGAGCAAAGGAAACCTCAGTGAACACCACCTAGAAGCCTGGGAGCTCTCATCCTAGAACGGTGCAAGTTACACCACCCCAGTTTTAGTAGGAAGGGAGTACAGGGTGAGCGTTCCTTACCTGAATGCGTAGCTCGGTGTCCTGGCTCCAGCTTGCAGACCAAACACTCCGGGGCACTGAGGCAATGCTGCAAACTGAAGCACCGCCTGAGCAAGACTGTCTCAAAATAGGAAAGGCGTTTGGTTTTTTAGCTTATTAGTGCAGAAGCGGAGTACATGGTGTTTACACTCCTGGTGTGCAGTTGGTGCAATCTGTCTCCCTACCACATATAATCTTGCATTTTATTTTTATGTATTTAGTTGGTCTCACTATTAGATCGGATTTGTAGTGATCCTCCTGTTTTCAACCTCCCAAATTCTGGGATTACAGGCAAGCACCACCATGCTCAGTCTCAATGCCATCTTGGCGAGCCCCCAGGGGGCCAGAATGGCACGGCACACAGAAAATCGAATCCCAGCCCCTGCACCTGTCTAAGCAGGCACTTTAATTCGGTGAGCTATCTGGCCAGTCCTAATCTTTTATTTTGCTGTTTGTCAAAATAAAAAAAAAAAAAATTGTGAAGAGCTAAGGATGTAGCTCAGTGTAAAGGATCTGGGCTCACTCCCCAGTGTGTGTGTTGGGGGAGGGGACTAGAAGTGCCTTGAATTCTGAGATTTGGAATATTTGCATGTATAAAGTGAAATATCACGGAAAAAGTGCCCTATCGTGCACATGAGACTGGCTTTATGAACAAAGTTAAAAGACCATTTTCCTGTATTTCTTAGGATGCCTGCAGTTGACTCCGACACACCAAGGGAGCTGTGGAACCCCGTACCTATGACTTTATGGCGATGTTCAAAAGCTTTGGGTTTTGTAGCACTTTGAATTGCATGTTTTTCAGATTAGAGACTGAAGAGCCCTATAATTATTGATAAGATGGAATTATTAATTTTGAAACTTCCCAAAGAGCTATCTCCAAACCCAGAGGATTTTACTGGAGAATTCTATTAAGCATTAAAATAAGAATTACACCAAAATCTACACAGTTTATTCCAGAAAACAAAGGCAAAATGAATGTTCCTCAATTCATTTTATAAAGCTAGTATTATCTTACCACCCAAAGCAAAGACAGTACCAAAGGGAAAAAACCTTAGAGGCCAATAATTTTCATGAATAGAAGCATGAAAACTTTCCATAAATAAATTCTGCAATATGTAAAAAGAATTATACAACATTACCAAATGGCACTGATTCCTAGACTACTTTAATATTTAAAATCCGATTAATGTAATTCACCATGTGAGAGCTAAAGAAGGAAACCACATGATCACATTCATTGATAAAGCAAAATAATTTGGCAAAGCTAAACACCCACTCTTGTAAGTCTGAGAATATTTTTCTGAGAATGGAGGAAAACTTTCCCAACTTGATAAGGACATCTAGTAAAACATATCTAACATTAGCATTATATTAATGATGCAAGATTAAATATTCCCCCCTAAGATTAAAAGCGAGGCAAAGATCCTTAACCTATGACACTTCTTCACCATAGAACTCTAAGCTCTAATCGGTACAACAGGCTGGAAAGGGAAACAAATTTAAAAAGCACCTAGACCAAAAAGTGAAAATGGAAAGAGAAGTTTTGTGTTGGCAGATACAATGATTTTCTTCCACTGGAAACCCCAAAGAATCTACAAAAAGATGTATGTTCAGAAATTAATTTTAGTGAAGTACAAAAGACCTAGGGGCAGTTTTATAGTACTCTGTGTTATTATTTTTCTGTGTTATTATTAAAATGTACTTGGTGCACGTCATTCTACAGTATTCAAATTCATAAGGTGGACCCCAATGGGAATCATGAGCTTAGGTAGAAACAAAGCACTAGTGTAGGTTTAGGGCTGAGGAGATAGCTCGACAGCACAAGTGCAAAGGGATTGAAGTAGCTTAAAATTTTTTTGGAAAAAAAAAAAACAAACTGAAGCGGGAAGAATCCCTATACTCAGTGGAGGACACTGAAGTACTATTATTATCAAGATTAGGAATGATTAGCAGAGGAACAGACATATAGATCAGTGGAATCAAATAGAGAACTTAGAAATAAATACACAGAAATGCACAGAGCAGATGATTTTGCCTTCACTTTTGTTTCAGGATCTTGCTGCATAGTCCCAGCCAGCCTGGAACTCACAGAGATCCTCCTGCTTCTGCTTCCCAAGGGCTGGAATTTCAGTCATGTGTCACCACCCTCAGCCCCAGATGATATTTAACAAAGGTATGAAAGCAACTCAGTTAGAGAAAGAGAGTTTTTATAATGAGTGGAACAACTATATATTTACATGCAAGGAAGGAAAGAATCTTGACCTACAATGGCTTATGCACATAAATATAAAGTAAATATAAACTAAGAACATTTTTAAAAAACAATAAGAAAGCCAGGAAGGTATAAGATCCTGAGTTCAATCCCTGTTGTTTTGTTTTGTTTTAAAGGAAAAGAAAATCTTTGCTATCTAGGGCTAGGCCAGCAGTTTCTAGTGTTGACACTGCATGCATGCTCAATTAAAGTAGAAAAATATGATATATTGTATTTCACCAAAATTAAAACTTTTGCCTGCAAAGGACAGGTAATAGGATAAAAAGACATACTTGCAAACTACACAAAGAACTCATGCACATAGTGCACAGAGAATTCTTGGCCTTCGCAGAGACAAATAAGCAGTCCAGCTCAGAAGGACACAAGCCGTAACCTGAGAATGCGCATGCAAGTCTGCACAACCTCGCCAGCCCTGAAGGGTACAGTTCGGACCACAGTAACAGAACCCCCACACTTGTGCGACTAGTGAGGGGAGGAGAGTGACAGTAGGCTTCAAAGAGGGGACCTCAGGCCCCCTCCCTACCCACTGTGCACCCTGACATAACACTCCTGGGCAAGCATCCAAGGGAATAGGAAATGAGGGTGAACATTCCTGAAGACAACTCCTGGAGAGCATCCACTCAGCTGTACACAGTCCCCAGAGAAATGAAGCGGCCCACCATCCTTCAGCACATTCTGGGTGAGCCCCCCAAGAACACAGAGCACAGCTCAGCAGCACAACAGGTGAACTTCCAGGATGCAACCACCTGGGAACTCCACAAGTCACACTGCACAGGCGACAGGCCAGCTCCAAAAGCTTCATCCTGTGTGCTCCCACTTCCAGGACTGCCTTGCTGGGATAGAGTTGTGACATGGGGAGCAGAGCAGAGCTTGCTGGGCTATGGAGGTGCAGGAGCAGAAAGGTGGGTGTAGCTGGTGGCAAGCAGCTGCGGCCTCAGAGCCCATGGGAATGTTCTGGACCGTGACGGTGGCTGTGTCGCAATCTGGCTGTGACTCACACCAGAGTTTTGCAAGGCAGCACACTGGGTAAACTAGATAAAAGGTGAACAAAACCTTTTTCTTTGTTTTACAACCGCATGTAAATGTGCATGTGAAAATACTAAGCACAATTCTTCCAATAGGTAATAAGGAATATTAAGACCATAAATGCAACTCCTGGGCTGAAATAGAAAATTCTTTGAGAAGATATCAACTACCAATTCACACATAAGAGAAACGGGTGTGTGTATATGTGTGTGTGTGTGTGTGTGTGTGTGTGATTTGTTTGTGGTCCTGGGGATCAGACCCAGGGCCTTGAGCATGTTAGGCAAGTGCTTTTGCACTGAGTTACATCCATTTTATTTTTTAGTTTGGGACAGAGGTCATTAAAATGCCCAGGTTGACCTTGAACATGAAAATCTTCTGCCTCAGCTTCAATATTTTAAAAGAAGAAGAAAAAAAGAAAGTCTAACTAATGTCTTCCACTGCTGTGTGCAAAACTTGAGTCATATTATACCCTGAATTTTAGTCCTTAAAATACAAAACTTTTGGAAAAAAAAAATAAGAAAAAATTTGTGCATACAAGTGAGGCAAAGTGTTCCCAGAACAAGACTGAAACACTGAAATTTTATTTATTTTTTAATAAAAAATTGTATTTACTCAGAAGCATTCAGAATGTCAACAAAACAGTTGCAGGGACCAGCAAGATGGTTCAGCGGTCTAAAGTGCCTGCTTAGGAAAGTTTAGGCAACCACCATAGTTGGATCCCTAGCACCACATGCTATGCCAGCCTCACCCCCAGGGTGGGCCGAGCCAACCACAACAACAACAAAAAAAAAACAGTTGTAACTTTTTTTTTTGAAATTTCAGAGTGGTATTCAGTTAACAGAACAATTATTTAATATAAGCTGCATTGGAGACAGCTGAAGATGAAAAACTACCATCCCCATATATAACTAATTTATGCTGTGCACCAACAAGAACCTGCTTTAAATTTTCATGCCAATTTATAGTTCCCATCCTGTACCAGGCAAGGTTAGTAGCTATTGAAAATACCACCAGGACAGGGCTATCTAAAGACACATTTAGTACTACGTTACTATACGAAAGAAAAAAGACACTGTATAGTTTAAAAAACAAATCTTAGACAGCCTTATATTTTGTTTTTCTTCAAAAGGAGTTGTGTATGGGGGGTTAAATGCTTTATAGACAAGAAAAAACTGCACTAGAACCAACTTATTCATCATCATCCTCTGATCCTCCTCATCCTCTTCATCTTCTTCCTCATCTCCAACCTCTTCTTTCTCTTCTTCCTTTTTTTTCTTGATTTTTTCAGCCTTGACAACTCCCTTTTTTGCTGCATCAGGTTTTCCTTTAGCCTGGTGGGCAGCGATGTCCTTTTCATACTTTTCCTTCAGTTTAGCAGCCTTCTTCTCATATGGCTGCTTGTCACCTACTGCAGTATTATTCCGCATTTCTCTAAGTTTCTTTGCAATATCACCAATGGAGAGGCCAGGATGTTCTCCTTTGGTTTTTGGGCAATACTCAGAACAGAACAAGAAGGCCAAAGGAGGCCTCTTGGGCTCGTTGGGATCCTTGAACTTCTTTTTTGTTTCTCCTTTAGGAGGAATATAAGTTTTCATTTCTCTTTCATAATGAGCCTTGTCCACTTTTGCCATGTCTTCAAATTTTCCTTTTTCTTTAGCAGACATGGTCTTCCACCTCTCTGGGCACTTCTTAGAAAACTCTGAGCAAGTTAAAAAAAACATCTGGGTGCTTCTTCTTGTGCTCCTCTCGGCAAGTTTACACAAAGAATACATGTGATGGTATCTTGCCTCTCGGCTTCTTAGAATCTCCTTTGCTCATGTTTACTTGTTTTCCTCAGCGAGGTACAGAGTTGTCCAGTGCCCATCTGGCTCTCACTTGCCCCCATGCTGTCTCTACGGAGCTCAACGTACTGCAGTGGCTGTGAGAGTCAGAGCCAGGCACAGGTTCCTCACTCTCTCCACTCTGTAACATTGCTCCCACAGTGCAATTTTAAACACTAACCTAATAATTATACTTCATCAAAACAAAGGCACTGTCTTCAAATGAAGAAAGACAAAGCACCAAATGAGAGGAAATATTTTAAAATCATAGCTAATAAAATGAAATTCTCCAGGATGTAAAATGAACATTTAAAAGCCCAGTATGCCTGTAATCCCAGTGGTTGGGAGGCTGAAAACAGGAGAATCACTACGAGCCAGTCTGGTGTGATAAGACCCTGTAGATCCTGTACTAAATAAATGCATTTTTAAAAAAAGAGTGGAGAAATAAACATTCTTGTGTGTGACTTGGTATGACAAACTTGAAATCCCTCATGAGGCCTACTTGGTAATTCTATCCCCCAGGACTCCTGAGGTACTGTCTGCATGTGTATGCAGAGTAACATGCACAAAACTTTGTTAGATTATGAACCCTCAGTAGATGCTGTCTCTGTTACTGGTAAATGACTGTATAGTAAAATAATGTACAGCTGTTTTAAAACTTTATGTGAAAAGAATAAGTGAGTTAAATAAAAAATATAAGACAAAAAATCCCAGTAAGAAGAAAGATACCCCCTAAAATGGACAAAATGCTGAAACATGCTTTTCACCAAATAGCAAATAAGTAAATGTCCATCACCATTAGACATTAGTAAAGCAAAGGAAATCATGATGAGAGAGGGAGACACAGAGAGAGAGAGAGGGAGAGGGGGAGAGAGAGAGGGAGAGGGAGAGGGAGAGAGAGAGAGAGAGAGAGAGAGAATTAGAGAATTAGAGAATTAGAATGGTTAAAATTAAAAACATTGACCACACCAAATGTTGTTAGTATAGTAGTATATGGTGGAGCGCCTATATTTCCAATATAGCTTGTCTGGTAAAACAGTTGCAGTTTCCTCAAAAAATTCTTCATGAGTGCCAGCCAGAGAGCTCAGCAGACTAAAGCACCTTCTTAGGCAGGCTCAGGGACTGGGGTTTGATCCCTGGCATGCTATGCCAGCCCTGCCCCTGGGACGCACTGAGGCAGCAACTGAGACTGGGTTTGGTGGCTTGGCCTGTAATCCCAGTGCTTGGGAGGCTGAAAACAGGATCACTACAAGTCCAATCTATATAGTGAAACCCCACAGATCCTGTACTAAATATATTTTTAAAAATTCTTTATGCTTCACTCAGAGATATTTCCCACAAGGACGCAAAGTGTGTGTCTCCAGTTACAAAGTAACAAGTAGAAGCTCTACTGAATAGCTCCAAAGTGGATGCCGCCAAGTACCCATCCACAGGAGAATGGATAAGCAAAGCAAGGTTTAACCATGCCACAGAATCCCACTCCAGTTTAAAAAGGACTGAATTATTGACATACACAACAGTGTGATAAATCTCAAGATAATCATACTGAAGGGGAAAAAAAGGTAGATTAAAAGAGCATACCATATGTGTGGTTCCACTGATGTCAAACCCTAGAAATGCAAACTAAAGTGATAAAGAACTGCTCAGCACTTCCTCTGAGGAGAGGGAGTAGGAGTTGGGGACCACAGAAAGCATAAGAAACTCCTCACCGTCACCGTAGGGTGGCACAGGTCTCCTGGGGTATACTTACGTATGTCAACACACACCAGCTTGTGTGCTTGAATAATCCAGTGAAGCTATTTAAAAAAGAATGTGTGCATGACCCTGATGAAAATGAAAGATTGATGAGCTACTGGGAAATTCCTCTGGTTTTAGGGGTCCTCTCTCCTCAGGCCCCTCAGTCTAAGCAGTGCGTGGTTCACAGTGCAGCTGGAAACCACACTCTGACAGGAGCAGAGCCAGCACAGGGAAGTCATGACCAGATCCAGGAAAGGAGAAAGAGAGACAAGCTCCCCCACCTAGTGCCCAGACCTGAAGTTCCCTTTCAAGACTGTCCACTCCAGATCTGATATACTCTGTGTGGTAGGGTTATTTTGAGCCAAGGTTCTGTATCTTGCAGTGAAAGCCATACTAGCATGGGTAAGTATATTTTCATATAGTAACTAAAAGAACAATTTATACTATGCCACCAGAATGGAACTATGGTATTATTATTATTATTATTATTATTATTATTATTAGGGAAGCAGGCTTGCAAAGGATGCACTTGAGGTCACTGGCTCAGATGCTCTGGAGGGAGCCTGCAAGCTTCCGTCTGGGGCAGCCTGGAGGACCCTCTACCAAGAGGTACCTGGCCCTGACCTGTGTGGCTCGCACCCACACTTTGGGAGGCACAGGTACCTTAGGAAAGTGCCCCTTGTGTGCTCGTGTGGATTGGGGGCAGTACTGGCCTACTCCTGCTGGGCAGAGGCTAGGAGGGAGTCTGCATGCAGGAGGTGAGGAGGCTCCAGCCCTGAGGTCAGCAAGAGGCCTCGCCTACAGTCAGGGGCATCAGAAGACGAGACTTCTTTTCAGAGCGTGGCTCGGTGTTGACAGATTGCCAGGTGGTTCGGTGCCAGCCCACAAGGGCAGAAAGCAGAAAGCTTCCCTCACTGGTCTGCACGGCACCAAAGACCCTAGCTCCTTGGCCTGTAATTCAGGTCAGGGAACACAACAGGAAGTGGAAAGTATCAAGCTGCCCCAGAAGGACAGCCAGCCAGAGGAGGAAACCAGATGAATACTTCTAGCAGGTGTTCCACTGAGAGAGAACCAGTGTGGGAGGCAGATGAAAACATTTTTAAAAGTAGTAAATTCACACCAAAAGAGCATATTGAAGATTCAGAGATTAACAGTTAAATATATAATGATGTTAGAATTTTTTAAAATTATATGAAAGTGGATAATAATTCCATATTTCTTTTTTTTTCTTAGGCTTTATTTCATGACTTTTATTTATGAGAAGTCAAACCAGGTGATAATGGAGAATTGCTGAGATATACAGTTTTAAATGGAGCCTTAGGGACATAAATTGAAACTGTATCAGTCTAAGCATCCAATTTATTTTAGCATTGGTTTTTTTTTCTTGTATTACTTTTAATAAAAAAATAATGCGACAGTTTCAAAACTCGTTAGTAGTACATTCCCAATAATTGATACAATCCCTATTGTTATCCTCGTAGTAGTTATTCAGAGCACAGGATGCAGACATGACAATTTTTCTAATCGTTATTGGTACAAAACTTTTTTCTCATTGAACTAAGAGAAAGTAGTTGTATACATAGTCCAATATTCCATAATCGCAGTGGGTTAGTGGCAGAACTGGTAATGTCGGAAGTTGTTGATTTAAGCCTTTTACAGCTCAGTGTACTAATCTAGTTTTACGTTTTATGCCTTGTGCTTAAACTTTTCTGAGCAGGGGCAGCCATATGTTTCTAAAAGCTATGCCCCTTCACTAACTAAAATGAAATAGTTGAAGGAAATAACTGAAATATTGCATAATGTATTTTAAACATTAACATGTTGGTTAGCAGTCATGAATACCAGGAATTCAACTAGTTCCATAATGAAAATTGCAATGGCTAGACGATAAATTGCTCATCTTGTCCTTGTCACTGGGTAAAAAGAGAAAACTTACTCACCTATAATTTCATGACCACTCATGGTCATGTATAAATGTATAAAAAAATCAAAATCACTCAAGTAAATCATTTGATTTAAAGCATTGCCAAGTCTGGGGCCGGCGAGATAGCTCAACCATCTAAAGCGCCTGCTTAGGCAACCGCAGAGATTGCAGTTTGATCCCTGGCACCACATGCTGCATCAGCCCCCACCCCCAGGACAGGCTGAGCCAGCCATAACATAAATAAATAAAGTTTAAAAAATAATTTAAAAAAGCATTGCCAAGTCAATAGTACATACAGACAACAAACAAAAAAGAAAAATATTCCATACACATTATGGTTTAGGTCT
>PVKN010004447.1:14858-33598 GCA_004027915.1 Capromys pilorides
TATATATATATATATATATATATATATATATATATATATATGGGGAAAGGATTTGAGGGCAGGGGAGGGGATGTGGAAAAAAGGGGGCACCAAGTTATAGCATGTAAAGGGACAAGTTCCCTACAACCATATTTAGATCCACACGTGTACCTAAATTGTACCAATGTGATGGTGCCAAAGCCTCAGACAGTCACAAAAGAAGGGTTCTTGCAGGCAGCTGAGTCCAGAGAGTGTGAGTGATTCAGAGCGCAGTGCTGGGATTAAGGAAGCTGAGAGGAGGGCTGGGTAACTGCTGGAGCTCTCCACTGATTAGACTGGTACTACCTTAATCCCAGTAGACTGGATACAAAATAAGGGACAGAAAAAGGCCTCTCTCTCCCTCCCTCTTTCTCCTAGTCCCCCCTCCCTCCCTGCCTTCCTCCCTCTCCTTTTGCTGTCTCCTGCTGCCATGACCTGTTGCCCTTCTTCCAGGTGCCACTCTGCCTTGGAGCCAACTGACTATGAACTGAAACTTCTACAAACTGTGAGCTAAATTTTCTCCTTAACTTTGGGTGTTGGGTATTTTGTCTCAGCACTGAGAAGTAACCAAGACAACCAATAAAGTAACCAAGACAACCAATAAACTTAATAATAATAAAATATTAAATGTCTCCCACAAGTCACACTCAGTGGTGAGACTTTGAAGGTGAGGGTTCATCAGGGCTCTAACTCATTGTGGATTAATCCTCTGAGATCATAACTGATGGATTGGAAAGCACTGGGAACCAGGAGGCAGGGAACAGTTGAAGGGAGTAGGTCATGGGTGTGACCTCCAGGCCTTTTCTGCTTTCTGGCTACTTTCTCCCTGTCCCCCGTCCCCACACCTTCTGGCTGCAAGGAGCAGAGCTGCTTTCTTCTGTCATGATGTTCCTGCTTCACCACAGCCTAGAAATGGTGGAGGTGGCTGGATGGGGCCAGGAAGCCCTGAAGCTGAGAGCCAGCAGAAGCCCTTCCTTCTGGAAGTTCTTCTACCTCGGTACTCAACACAGCAGCAAAAAGCTGAAATGCTACCTCAAAGAATTTCCAAAGATGAGGTTTTGAGCACTGTGAGCAATTTATTATCATAACTTAGGTGATATATTAACAGCATATGAGATAAAGCTGAAAGGTGAGTTGATGAACTAGAAAATAAACCTAAAGAAAGCATTCAGGATGCAAAACAAAGAAATAATGACATGAGGTAATAAGAGATGCAGAAGGCAATCTGAGAAGGTCTAGCATATACCTAATTTAATTCCAGGAAGACAAAAAATGGGGGGGGGGAATAATTACAAAAAGAGAATGGGCTTGCAACTTTCCAGAGTTGTTGAAATACATCAAGTCATGAGATCCAAGAAGCCACATAGAACAAACAAAATCCAAGTGGGACATGTGAAAGTAGAACACACTGGTTTGTTCTTTTTTAGGGGGGAGGCATTGGGTAGCAGAATGCAGGATCAAGTTAGTGCTGAGCACACAACTCACCCCTGAGCTACACCCCAAACCCCAGACTGATTCCTTAATAGCAACAGTGGAAAGTATAGTTGAACAAAACGTTGAATTTGTAAAGAGGAAAGTAACTGGTAATCTAGAATTATGAATTAATGGAACGATCTCTTCAAAGTAATGACAAAACACAGATGCTTATAACCAAAGTAAAGAAAATTCTGAAGGATTAATAATGCTTGGTACTCAAATAAGACCAGATCACACTGTTTTAAAAGACTGGCATCAATAGAGTAACGAAGTCAGATGTAACCTTGCCTCTGTTCCCAGCCGGTACTGGCTGTTTCATTCAGTGGCCCATGAGCAGGGACTAAGAAAGATTGTCATGGGAGAGTGCAGCTGCACCCAGGGTGGGCAGGGTGCGCATCAGGAGACACTGCTCTCTCTGCACTGTGGGCGGGAGCAGAATCCAGAGCCCACAGTCAGGCCCACACGCCTTGCATGTTGTTACCCTAGGCTCTGGGTCATGCAGACCTCTGTGTCCGTGCAGAGTAATCCAGGATGCCACAGGAGGGTCTGATCTGCACTGACCAGGTGGGCAAGACACTTCAGAGTAAGCAGGTCTTGTTCGCCCAAACCTCTTCCCCCACACACTCCAACAACGTGATGGCTGCAACACTTCCTGCAGAAGCAGTTTGACTGGGGTGGAATTTTAGAGGCTAGAGCACATCACTATCTTCCTCGCCAGTGTCTCCACCCACTGGAGCTCTGACTGGAGCTGAACCTCTAGGGGCTGAGGTCACACTGAAGACATCAGAGCAGCCTGTCAGGCTGAGTCCACACCATGACACACTGGTGGCCTGAATGGTGTGGCACAGCCATGGGCAGATGCAAAACTGTGTCCTCCCCCAGACACCCGCACTGTCCCTCAGATCCTGTCCACATCCACTGCATGCTCTTTGTGCCTCTGGTCTTTGTTGGCCTCTCCCATGGGCATCTAGGTGCAGTGGGGACATAGGCGACTGCGCTGCACTCCCCCAGCCCTGTAGTCCCTCTCGCAGCTAGCTTAACCCCTGCAGGGCTGGCAAAGCCCCTCTGCTGCTTGTCCCAATACCATTCAGTACCTTTCCTCTCCTCTTAGCCCTGAGGTGCTCTGAAATCCTTGTTAGACCCCCGAACTCTGCCTGCACCCCATTAACAACTCTTCCTAAGGATCCTCAGTGTCCCGAGGGCACCACTGAGCTTCTGTTCTTAGTGATTCACAGTAGCTTCAAACAGTCATGCTTTTAAAATACACTTTACTTTTTAGTGTGCTTCATTACATGGTGTTTTGAAATAGTCCTATATTTTCACACTCAAGATTTATTAAACCACAGCTCAGAAGATATTTACACAACACAGTACAACCCAAGTCAGTGGGCTAAGGGACTAGAGAATAGGAAGAGGGTTGTCTTAGGTAACTTTGGACTTCAGAAAAAACTCCTTGAAAAAGTGGCCTTGGGGTCCCCCATCTATGAGCTCAACCCCCACAGTCTCACTCCATCTTCAGGTTGGCCCTGAAGAGGAGACCAGGGCCATTTGCCTGTGGATCACCCAACACAGCCACTCTCCACATTCACCTGTCTACCGCGAAAAGACAGACCTACTGTCCAGCTGCTTCCTGTACAAAAGACCTTCTTCCTGCACTGGCTGCAAAGAGGGGCTCTTGGGAACATCTCACTTTCTGAGGGCCCTTCCTGGATGGCTCTAGAATCATCCTGGTAAACACAGATTCTTTGTTAGAGACCTCCCCCGCCAAGATTGCGTAGAATTAATGCAGAGACTGCCTACTCAGGCTAGCAAGGCTTCGCGAGCAGTAAGAGTTACAACCAAAAAGTCGGGCTCTTCCATCCGGGCCCTGCGCCATGGGCTCTTTTCCAGGCTCTCTGACAGTTAGCACCTGTGCACAGGAGGCCACCCCCTTCATCTATGCACTCTCTCTCAACCTTCAGGGGCACCATCAAGCTCAAGCTAAGCCTGGGACTCTGAATCTGCTGGACAGTGGGCTCAGCGCAGCTGGAGCTGCCAGACCAAGGCTCTGGTCACCACCATGCTGTGGCCAGACAATCAGAGGTGTAGTCCCACTCAGTTATGTAGCAACCCATGGTCCCGAGTGAATTTTCAGATTTCGTTTTCCTCATCTGGAAACCAGAAGCAACAGAATTGCTGTGAAGACCTAAAAGCCACCATGTAAGTGAAACTCTCAACACTCAGACGGTGACAGTACCAGGAGATTCAGAAGAGTGAAATATGCATTTTTAAATGTCTGAGGAACTCTTTCATAAATGAGAGAGAAAAGTTACTCCATAGGGCAGAAATGGGAAAAACAGTACAAATTACAAAATAGTAGCTTTGAGCTCAGTCTGAGGATCTTCTTCCATGACAACCACTCCAGGAGCATAAAGGACCGGCTGAGGGCATGGTGGCGATGACATCATCTCCCTCGTCACTGGGACTCTCCGTAGGCCTGGGTGTGAGACAAGCTGCACTTCAAGACCTTTAGGTTCCTTCTACCCCAGGGAAGGTTTCTTTAGGTCCAAAGATTCACTTTCAGCAGACAAATGAACTACCAAGAGTTACCCAACTTCTTTTTTCTTTTTTTAAATGGCTTTATTTAAAAAAAAAAAAAAAAAAAAAGCTTTTTTAAAAAGAAAAGGCTATATACTTTGCTACAAAGGAGACACATATAAACATTCTCTAACAATTCAACGTTTCTCAAATATTTTCATTTATGTCCTATGGAAGAATCCTACTAGGACAGAGGTCCTTGTGGGCACAAACCCAAAAATGTTAGCTGTTAAGTGTTTAAAAATGTCTTTGTACTCAGTGAGTGTACTTTTAAAGCATATTGAAATTGAAGGTTTTTAAAATAGTTGAACAGTAAAAGTATAGCCAACAAATACACATTGTTGTATGAATTTTGACTTCAGAAAGCCCTGATAAAGTTCTTAAAAGTCTTGCTGTCAGCCAGGTGTGGGGTGCACACCTGTAACTCCAGCACTCTGGGAGCCTGAGGTAGGAAGATAAAGAGCTCAAGCCCAGCCTGGACAACTTAGTGATTTAGTGAGACCCTGTCTTGAAATAAAAAATAAAATAAAATAAATGAATGGGATTGCAGTGCAGTGTTCAATCCTTTGTGCCACAAATGTAAAACAAGAAAGTGGTTTCGACGTTCGGCCATCCCAGTGCACAGAGGCTGCTGAAGGCATGATTCACGAGCAGCAGATTTTGCAAACATGAAAAATACAAAACTGACTGGCTCATGGAGGCATCTACAGAGATTTCAAAGAAAGGCCTAGGAGACCAGGCAATGTCCTTCCAGGAAGCCCCTGCTAAGGTGAGGCATTGAGGTGAAGGAGTGAAGCTGCAATGGAAACCCAAGAGAGTTGGAGATGCCAGCCATGTGGAACATCTGCTGGGGAGAGCTGTAGGCAGCAGGCAGAGCTTTGGCTCCAAGGGAGGGGCCGTGTGGATTGCAGCCACACGGCCAGAGGGACAGAGCTGCCTAAGCTCTGATATCGCTGTAGACACCTCCACCACCCGAAAAGAAAAACAGAGAACAAAACTGTATCTAAAAACCAAACTCAGTGAAAGTCTCTGACCCTGCGGCTATGTGTGACTTAAGCCCTCAGTAGTGGCACCAGCCAACTTCTACCCAGGTGAACAACTCCCTCTGAGTAGTACTGTGTGACTCTGGAGATCACTGTGGGTAAAAGTGCAGACTGTACATCAGCTCAGCTTCTTCTCCAGAGCAAAACAGTGAACCTGTACCAAGGAAACATACAGTACAGAAAGTATAACTTTGACATTTTTCAGTATGAGAAAGGCCACACTATGTATTTTATATGTTACTTTTTAATAATTCAGTTTATTTTTTTTAATTTTTAAAATTTATTTATTTATTTGCTACAGGGTCTCACTGCACATCTCAGACTTGTAGTGATCCTCCTGTCCCAGCCTCCCGAGTGCTTGGATCACAGACGTGCACCACCCTTCCTGGATGTGGGGCTGGCTCAGAGACCCTAGGGTTCCAGGGCCAGCATGGCATGTGGTACCAGGATTTGGACCTGGGTCCTAGTGCTTGCAAGACAGGCACTAGACTGCCAAGCTATCTCACCAGACTAATAATTCATAATTTAGACACTGAATGATCCCAGAGGAGTGGACTGTTGCTGCAACTATACCTAGTCATGTAGGTCACAAGATTTTGGAACTGGTTTGTGGGAAGAATTAGAAAAAATTTAGAAAAGCAGGATTAGACAAAATTATACTTCTTCAAGTGGAACTTAATGGGCAATTTTGTCCACGACTCAGAAGACCAGATAGTCAGTGAAAGCTGTGTGCATGAAGGTTCAGATAAGAATGAGGACTCACTTGGAAACGGAACCATTTGTGTTACATTCTGGCATAGCATGTGTTTACATTCTGTTTATGCTCTAAAACTATCTTTGTCAGAATTTTTTAAAAAGGGATTAATGGTGTTGGGTGTTCTGGGTGAGTGCAGTTCTTGGTTCTGTGTTAACTCTCAAAGACCCTACACCACCTTGCCAGACCTGTGGCCAGGCCTTAAGGGATGGTGGTTCTGGGCCACTGCTGCTGCTCCTGGAAGCCTCTGAGCGGCCGATGCTCTCCTGGCAGGGACTAAGAGCGTGCTCCTCACTTCTTAGCCGTCCCCTTGGAAGAACTGGAGACGCAGTAGCCTCTCCTGGGCTTGTCCTCGTGTGGGCGGGTGCAGATGGCTGAGCTACACCCTCTGCACCTTCTCCTTTCCAGAGCTTGTCTGAGATTCTGCCCCCACCCCTTCTGTTCAATGTGTGGCTTCATTCATCTTTCTCTTACCAGCTCTGTCAATTCATTGGTGCTCCATAGTCAGATCAATGACAACCCACTCAATGCCTTCCCTTCGCCCCGCACACCTTGTGAGATCTTCTTGATCACTGACTGCTTGCATTTCCTGACTCCCAACTCCTCAGCCACCGGAAAGTGGGCTCAGGTTCCACTTTTAGGGCCACATTGCTTAGAAAGTATACTTGGGGGCCAGGTGCAGCCTACTGGTGTCCTTGCCCACATACAGGGTCCTGGCTTGATTTTCCAGTAATGGAGATAGAAGTGATCTAAAATCATAGCCACAGCCCTCAGCATCACCTGAAAACTAAATTCCTTGTCTTTGGGCTTCTGCCCTTCGCTGGGTTCTTTCCCTGCCATGATGCATGGGTCTTAGTCCTGAGCTCCTCCTCACCTAGTGCCTGCCTATAATCCCAGTGTTGGGGAGGCTGATAAAGGGAGGATCACTGCAAGTCTGAGCTGCATAATGAGACCCTGTACCAAATACATAAATGGGGAAAAAAATAATAGCTGTGAGTACTATTTACCCCCAACATCATGTGTATTCACCAGAAGACAGGCTGCAGGAAGTATACTTCCCATAAACAACACATATGACACCTCCTGTGGCTGCTATATCAGTTCAAGCCCAGTCATCTTCCCCTTAGATTGCGAGGACCTCTAAACAGCGACTCATCCTGGCCTCCATAGTCCAATTCCTAAGGATGTACTTTGTTAGAGGAGTCTTCATTCTGCCCAGTGACATTGTTGTATAATTAACTGTTGTTTAATTCCAGGGTAATTATTGTCAAGAGAGTGAAAAATAGTATTTCATGCTTCTAACAGGGAGGAAAACAATACACAATCCATTTCTGCTTCACTGCTTTGAAGAGATGGCACAGGGGATTCCAGAACTTCCTCTGCCAACCTCATCTCCTCCTACAGCCCACATCTCAGGCCCCTGAATGTGGAGGACAAGTCAGCCTGGGTTCAAACTGTGCCTCTGTATCCAAAGCTCCTCCTGAGCATCTGTACCATCAAGCCAGGCAGGACCCACCCAATGGTAGGCTCTTCAGTAAAACAATGTATTTTCTTGGCTTTCAGTGGGTGGGTCTTCAGCGTGTGTGTATGTATGCACACACTTGTGCATTTTGTCCAGCAATGCATTTAGTGTGTTTTCATGGATGGTAGGTACATGTTACCACTGAACCATATCCCCAACCCCCTAATTGTAAAGGAAAGAACAACTAGAACCCTCCTGAACACATTTGTTTTTATGGAATTTGCTTTAAGCACCCTACTCCTGTGCAAGAAACTGATTGGCATACCCTTTCCATCTCTACTGGCCTCTGTCACCTCCATCGAGCACCACAAAGTACGATTCTCTTCACTGGGCTTCTGTCCCAGAAATACAAGTGCTGCTTGCTGGTCACCGCCAGTAGAACTGAGGGCTTCCCAAGGTGCTGGCACCTTGACACGGCTGGTATGGGATCCCCATGACCCAAGCACTGCTGTGCAGCGGGGGGTGACTTTGCAGAGGAGTGGACTCTGTGGCCACATAACATCTCAGGACAGGACAGAATGACCCTCACCTGGAAGGGGCAGCCAGGCATGGGCAGTGCTGGCCACCTTCCCCTCCTGGTCCAGTGTTGGCTGCATGCTGCCCTGCAGTCACCTGCACTCCCTGTGCTTTGCGAACACGTGAAGACAGCCACGGCAGTGTGTAAGCGTTTAGTGATGGGAGAGCTGCCAGGAGCCACAGATCTGTCTTTGAATGTATAGGCAGTCAAGTCCTTCATGGCCAAGGGAATAACACTCTGGATTCTCTGGGCAAGGGAGAAACTTTCTCTTCCTCTCTATGAGGGTCACGGTTAGGGATAGAATCTGTTATACAAATCACTGCGCCCCAGCTCTCTGATAAGGGCTCATCACCATGCTTAAGAGGGGTGGAGATCGCATCTCCTACTTTTGTGGCCACTGGAGGGGATGGTGAATGCTCTCACAATGATACTTGCTGCTTGTGCAACTGTGGGGCAGGACAGGGTGCTGACCACAGCTGAGGCAGAAGGCATCCTCTGTACAAAGGATCAGGGCAAAAATGTGTTGGGAAAGTCAGGCATTCTGGTGGCCATGGAGCCAGCACTTACCTCCCCAGATGATGAGGAAATGAACTTTAATTGGTTTTAGCTTAAAAGCCCTTGTGTATACTTGGATAGGCCTTCTGCATTTTTAAATATCCCTTTAGTCCATAGACACGTGAGTCAAGGAAATTATGACATAACACATATGCTGTCATTATGTATACACATAACATGGCACGGACATTGTGAAACATGTGACATGCACAATGTAAAGCACCACATACAGCTGTCCTCATCCATAAGCTATCATGGTTGCAGTTCAGACCAACTATTGCTCAGTAAAAGTTATACAGATAATTCAAGATAGACCCATGGCTCCAACTCAAGCCCAAGTATAGCAAGCTTTTTCCATTTCATCCAGCTCCTGTCACATAGAGGATGTATTTCTAAGGACAGTGAGGTTGGTTTTCTAGTTCAGGAGAGGTTGGACCCCTTACAGAGATGTAATGCACTCCTGCTCTATTCTCAGTACAGGTCTTAGAACGCACATTGTGTAGTTCCTTATGGTCACACTCACGCTACAGACCCGACTGCAAGATTCTCTGCACACCATTCCCAGCTCAGCTTCTCAAGAAAAGTAATCTGTGAGGCTTCAGGTGAGGAACACAACCTGGCTTTTCACACCCTCAGTGCCTGAAGTTCCACTGTAAGCTTTTCTTTCACTTCTATAACAAAGCAATGCAATGCCCTTTGATATATTAGAGAGGGTGAGTTTGTGAGAATGCTTTGGAAGTAATTTTGGATATAGTTCAGAGAAAACACTGGACAATAAAGCAAGGGCTTGAGAAAGTTAACTGGGGAGCCAAAAAGAGCAAAGTGGGCTTGGTTTGTCTACTACAGAGCTATAAATTGCATCCCCCAAATGTATTCAAAGCCCTCATGGCAGGTAACTATGAACACAATCTTACTTGGAAACAGGGTCTTTTGCTGGAGCAATCAAGGTAAGAGATGGTCACATTAAAGTGGGCTGTGAATCCAGTAATGAGTTTTTTAGTCAGAGAAAAGAAAGGGAGGTCTGGATTCCAAGAAAAGGTGAGAAGGCTGGTGAAAATGGAGGCACAGATGAGAAGACGCAGCTCCAGGGCCACCATAGGCCAGCAAGAGGCACCAGGTGTTTCTGGGAGCCATGAAGAAGCACGGCCACCATGGCACCCTAATTTCAAATTTGATGGCCCAAGAACTGTGACAGAATGAGGCCAAGCAGCATGCAACCCTCCTCCAGGTGCAATCTGTTACCTCTGTCAGAGGAAATTAATATCCCACCCTCAGCTTCAAGCCCACTCTATGGGAAACTTTGGAGTCTGAAAATTAGTGGGCTCCTCCCCACCAACTAACTACTTCCTTTGTATTCCCGCAATGAGTGACACCAGCTCTGCTCCTGAGCTGTGCCCTGCATCCACACCATCAAACGGCAGGATGGAGAGCCCATCATTTTATATAAATTTGATATCAGCTTCCTAACCATGATAGTGGCAGATTTCCAATCATGTCCCCAAGATAACTCAACTTCTAAAATGTCTCTGTTTTTGATCCAAAAAATCAAAACAGCTGAATCCCAGCTGTTTCAAGGGAGCTACATGGCAGCAGATTGCTGGGCCATCCCGCGGCCCAGCACTCACCCCACAGCCAATGAAAAGGATCCAGTCCTTCCGCAGCTCCACCTCCAGGTCCCACAGCCTCAGGCTAGAGTCAGGCAGGCCACAAGCTCCAAGCCCCCGGAGCGGCGCTGGGGCTTCTAACCATTCCTGACAGTTTCCAGTTAAATTGCCCTTGGGCTCAGTGGCAAAATAGCGAGCTGAGCTTGGCAAAATCGATTTCAGCCAGTGTCAGGCCGACTTGGGCCTAAAACGGCTGGGGTCTTGCACCAGGGTCTAGGGAGAGCAGAGGCCGAGGATACCGCTGGCGTCCCGTCCCTGGTGGTGTCCCAGGACAGGTCAGGGCATGCCAGAGAGTTCCTCCCAGAATCCGAGGTGCACCGGAGTCGCCCTCGACAGACGTGCAGGTATCTGAGGGGGAGCAAGGGCTGAGAACCTCAGCAGACACCTGGACGATTATCTGTCACCCTTTCCGGATGGCAGCGCGGTCACCTCGAAATTCCGGGTGAATCCCTCAGATTCGGAGGAACTGGAGCTGTGGGCTGGGATACACAAGGTGGCGCGGACAGCACAGGAGCAGTGAGCCCTGCGCCCCTTCCGGACCCCTGACCTCATTCAGCCACTAGGCCGCCTGAAGGGGTGGGGCCCCCGCCTCGCCCCTAGACCTCCGGGGGGTTCCCGCCCCCACCCCACCCCACCTCTGCCCCCTGCCCTCGGGTCCCCCTCTCCGGGCTTCCCCCGCCCCCGGCCCGGCCCCGACGACGTCAGCGGGAATTTCCAGCAGGAAGTGAGAGCGCGAGCGAGGCCGAGGCAGCGCCGCCGCCCGCAGGAAGAGGAGGTTTCGCCACTCGGCGGCGGCGGACGGCGCTGCCTTCCCCGCGGTCCGCGCCGCCCTGCTCGCCACCGCGTCCAGCCAGTCCTGCGCCCGCATGGAGGGGCACTGACCTTACTCGACCCGACGTAGTCCGACCCGTTCCGCTCCGACCCGCAGCGGCCCAGCCCGAGCAGACCGGCGCAGACCGGACCGGATCCGACCCGCCAGCTCCGCCGCGACCCCGGGACCGTGGGCCGCAGGGTGAGCAGGGCGCGGGCCGAGCAGGCGCAGCCACTTCCTCGTTCCGGGCCGGGCCGGGCCGGCGGGACCGGGGCGGGACCGGGCTGCTCGGCCAGGCCGCGGGCGGCAAGGTGGGCACCGAGCGTGGCGGGCTCAGCCTGGGCTGGGAGCTGGGGCGCCTGAGTCCCCGGGTCTCCGACCTTGGGCCTGCGCGGGAGCCCACCCTCCCTCTCCCACTTCTGTGCCTGAATGCTCAAGTATTAAGCAGGGCCTGGTCGATCGCCAGGGCCTGGCACTGGAGACAAGAGATCCCCCGAACCCCCGCACTTTTTAGACACTTGATTATGTAAAACTCTTGGACAATGGCAGCAGGCGCTGAGCGTGACCTCTAAGCAACTCTAAACGATCCAAACCCGCCTGTCTGCCCCAGTGCAAGCTGTCTTGAGGTCTTCAAAAATGAACATCTATGGAGATGCTGGCTCTAGGTTACTGATCTGTTCCAAATCTGAGAAAGAACTGGGGATCCAGGATCTGGTCATTGAGATTTAAGACACTTTTATGAATTTTTTTTAAGTGGGGCTTTATACCGAGTTTATAAAATAACTGCATTTAACCCAAAGAGTTTGTGATAGAGCTCCTGAGTGAGAAATAGCAGTAGTGTTCCCCAAACACTCACTGATCAGGCGCCAAACCACTCTTGCAAGCTGACGGTCTTTGCTCTCATACTAAAACTTCTAACTAAAATTTCACTAAGTTTCTCCAAGAAGATGAAGCTGAAGTCTTGAGTAGTTTAAACTGCATTAGTGTGTGTTAAAGCTTTAAAAAGGAAATTGGATTAAAATTAAGCCTCTGCCTGAAGTGTAAAGTTTTCCTGACTTTCACATTGTGCTTTCTAGACATGAGTCTTTCCTATTTTATCCACTAAAATATTATGTAAATAGTTTAGAGCAAAGGGTTTGTTTTGTTTTGCTTTGAGTTTATGAATTTGGGAAGACAAAAAAAAAAAAAAAAGAGTCATGCTTCCAATAGCATTTTATACTTATCATATGCAATGAACAGAAGCATAAAACCTTAAGCTGTCTGTCCCTGTTTACAGACTTGTAACTCCCTCACCTGTTTAGATAAAAGATCTGCCTAGGTTGCAGCCTGTTCAACAAACCAGACAGAATATAAGGCACATTGCATATCAATTCGGAGCTGGAACTAAGACTTAGAGCTGGAACTAAGTCTACTTGCTGTTAAATTCATCCACTTTTACACTGTTTGAAAGACTGCTTTAAGAAACTAGCTTAACCCTATGCTGTTGGTGCTGTGTGGCTAGTGGCAATTTGACACTGTATTATCTCAGCTTTGATATTGCGAATTTCTCTTGTATTCTGCAGTTGGTAGTCCTTGAACTGAGTGAGTGTTCCTGGTTTTTGAGCCCAGTCAGTAACTGCTGGGGTCTACACAGCAAAAACAGTCCTGCCCCCTCGCACTGCTTTGATCTTCGTACTTCCTTTTTTAATTCTTTTTACTCTAAGATCATCTGTGGGGACCAAGTTGCAGTTGGTAGAAGCGCAGTGAGTCTAAACAGGCAGCATTTCAGACTGAGTGAGCTCATTCCTTACTTTTTCAAGCTGCTCTGCAGTGAAACAAATGAAGCCGGCACCAGAAGCTAGAATCTCTGCAGGCTGTTTTGGTCACTGCTTTTAGACTTGCAGACAATTGATGAAGTAAGCTTATACTTTGACTTTCAGCAGAGTTGGGAGCTGCCAAGTGGATCCTGGGCCATCATTCAGCCTCTGCACCTTTGCTTTTACCTGATTTATGAGAGGTATTTCCCTGTACAGAGGTGAAAGTCCTGACCTCTTAAGGGAAGTGGTTACTGCAGAACCTTCAATGATTTTTGAACTCAGGAAAAGCAAGAAAGGCAGTTGACATTTTAAAACAGTAAGTTGAAAAAGAATAACTCTGAGTCGCCATATAGATTTTATTGTTGTTTGGCCATGCTGGGGATGGAAGCTTAGGCCCCAGGCATGCTCTGCTGCTAAACTACACCCCAGCCTGCCTGTGGATTTCTGCTGAAGTGTTCAAGGTGTCCTGTCTTTGGTGGTGAGAATTGATTGGTAGATGAACTGCTCTGTGTAGCAGGAAGTAGATGTACAATGCAGAAAGTGAATCTGTGTACTCCCCTGCTATGCAGGCGGAGTGGTAATCCCATTAGCAAGGGCCACTTCATGGGAGTCTGTTGCTCTGCAGGATTTCTCCGGAACCTGGCTCACTTTGAGTAGGCAGGCTGCTTTGATTGGGTGCTTGTTGGCTCTGTGTCTCCAATATGGACTGTAGAAGGCAATGAGGTTGTTGTGTAAGAAAATAGGGAAGAGATGGAAGAGTAGAAATGTAGTGTTAGAGGATACCTCTGAGGTGTCCTGGTCCTGCGTCTGTGTCTGTGTCCCAAGGGGCTGATGGGCAGCAGCTGGAGCAATGGCTCCTGCTCGGGGAGTTAACTCTGTGTTTGCTTCTGCACCCAACGTGAGTACTGCACCAGCTTAAGCTTCAGAGGCAGCAGGTATGTCATTAGAAGAGCAGAGATCCCTTTGAGTCAATTCTGCTTGTGTCTGGGAAACCTGGGAAGTGAATATTTTTGAAACCACACAAGTCAGCATAGTTGATAGTAACCTGACTAACCCTCGTAGCTTTTACACTTCCCCTGTTGAGTATGTGTGCCTTACTGTTAGGTTTAAAAAGGAAGAAAGTACAGCATTCTGTTTCTGCTGGTGAGATTGCTTCTACCTGGCTGCAGGAGTGCATCTTTTGGTGCAGATCCACACACCGGCTCTGAGATGCTCAGCTGAGTCTGGGAGATCTGGACTTTAAGAGCAGCCAACAGTTTAGAGCAGTTGTGAAATGAAATCATATTGCTTCACCGTGGTGAATTTAAGACCTAACGCTTTTACAGATGCAAGATGCAGTTGCTGAAGATGATAGAAACGCAACTGTCCAGATTATGAATAAAAGCATTTGTTATCAGTCATGCATACTATATTTTAAACTTTACAAAGACAGCTGTTATTATTCAGCCCTTATGTTTTCTGTAATAATAAGCACAGATTACCATATCAGTGATATTTCCTCTACTTTAATGGTTGCATGTTTTGAAAACTGATATAATGACATATATATATATATATATAGAGAGAGAGAGAGAGAGAGAGAGAGAGAGAGTGTTATTATCCAATGCATATTGACTTATTACTTTTTTATTTTCACCACTGGCCAAAACATTATAACCAGCGTTTATTCTGATCCATGCTTTCAATAGATATGGACAGATTTAAGCTATCAATGGAAAGTGGTGTGGCAGCACACATCCATAATTCTAGCACTGTAGGGGGCTGGGACAGAAGGATTACAAGTCAGAACATGGGCTGGGGAACTTAGTGAGACTTTAGATCAAAATAATAAATAATAAAAAGGGCTAGAGATAAAGCTCAGTGTGAAGGCTTAGAGTTGTCTCTACTACCATACACACACACACACACACACACACACACACACCCTCACAAGCATCAAGAAAAAAAAACTACCTATGGATCCAACTTCTTTAAGCTATTACACTTTGAAAAAGAACATAAACATTCTGTATGGCTTATTCTTTAGAAGACCCTAAACTATAAAAAATGAAAACAAGCAAGATGCAATATGTGTGTGTACTAATTCTCCATGATGACGCACTAGGTATTGCAAACATGTCCCAATAAAAAAGCAAAAGCTGCTTGAAAGAATCAAATCCTGTGGTTCCAGCCCAGAAGGAATGATATCTAGTCATATCATACTAAAGAGAAGTATCCTGACGCTTGCCGCTTGCCGCTGTGCTTGTTGGAACACAGTAAACATGTCTGCTGAATGAGTTACTGATACATTGTTTTAATTTTTTAATGGACAGCCTTTATATAGAGAGCAAAATTACATAGTTTTAGTTTGTCTTCCGTTAAGAAACAGCCAAAAATCTAGTTCCTGGGTCCTAGATATTTTATTGTCCAAGGTGCACTTGAAGTTTATTAGAACAAATAAATTATTAAGAACTGCCTCGTGCCTTCCAGGGGAAGCCTTTCATTCTGAAATAGCATATGAACTAGAAAAGTGCTTATAGTTGGTCACAGCGCTTGTCAAGCAAGGTAATAAAGTAATTGAAATGATAAATGGTGCGTGTAGAAGCAAAGATCAGAACTTGTGGCAAAGTCAGAATTTCTCTAAATGCAGGGACTATGGTTGCAGTGTTAGGGTCTCCAGAAAGGGAAAATCAGCTTTCTAAACCCATGATTGCCAACACACACTGAAAGCCAAAATGCAGACCCTGGTTAGGACCTCCAGAGTTCGCACCCTGTCGCCCCGTAAATCTGTGCCTGTTAAAACAATTAGAAGCGCTCAAGGGCAAGCTGGCTCTTCGCAGGTTGCCATCCTTTCCCTTTCCTGTTTAAGGATTTTGCAGCGCCGTACTACCTGGGTCTCCTCACGGTGAGCTTTGTTCACTTCACTCAGTCGTAGCAGCATTTTAAAAAAGTCTACCTTGGAAACTGCGAGTGACCATTTATTTTTTGGGGACCCGACTTGTGAAATGGCAGAAATTGTCCAGACTAAGAAAGAGCAAATGCTATACACACTGCATCCGTGGTCACTCTCCCTGGAGCCTACGCCCGTCCTGTGGGGAAAGACTTTATTCTGTGCCACTCTGCTCACTCAGGGGCCCATCAGCGCTCCCAGTTTGAAAACTTGTTTGAAAGATTATACAAACACATATAAAGTCTTTGTTATGGCTAACAGAAACTCAGGATCTACATACAGCGCAAGTGCATTGTGAAGTTTTCATTGCCAAATTTGCACAGTACAGGATCTGTTAGCATAACAGAAGCATCTCTTGTAGTCAGGATTTACAAGGGAATAAATTTAATAAAGAGGGAGCTGGCAAGATAGCCCAGTGGAATAAGCACCTGCTTATGCAAGTGCACGGACCAAATTTTGATCCCTGACACTACAGGCCACGCCAGCCTTCCCCCAGGCATGCTGAGCCAGCCACCAAGTGCAGGAGTGGTGAAGCATGACTGTAATCCCAGCGCTGGGGAGGCTGAAACAGGACAATCCCTACAAGTCCAAGCTGTGGGGTGAAACCCTGTACCAAATACATTTTTAAAAAATTGACACAATGTACATAATTTATAGGATTGTTTTGGAATGTTCACTCAAAAAGTCAAATGCAGAAAAGCAAGGGAGATCTGTCCACACACTGGAGACCCAAAGAATTCAGCTGAGGGCCTGGATCCCATGGCAATGTCCTGCATGAGTCTAACTGAACACCTAGAGCCCATGGCAATGCCCTCCACAAGTACAGCTAGAGGCCTACAGCCCACAGCAATGTCTCATGCAAGTTTGCATCCAGGATCTCCACTGGGAAGGCCCAAAGATCAGTGGAGAAGCTAGACAGTCTGAACCTGAGAGATGAAGGATCTGTGCCAGTAGGCTGTGGGCAACACCCGACATAAGGACCAGTGTTCCCCACAAGAGAACCACAGCCACTGTCAGTGACTGAGGTCCTGAGCTCTGACAGTGAAAACAGCCAAGTTCATATCAGGAGAGCCAGCCTGAGAATTTCTCTAGGAGAATCAACAGCACACCACCTTCCCCCCCAGTTCTCCTTTTATGCTTTTGGCAGCAATCCTCAGATGGGCCTTCCACACCCAGCTGGGTTTTCCAAGTTGACAATTATGTAATCCACCATAGCATCTCAGCCCCATCCATGGCTTCCCTTGGAGAGAAACCTGTGAGGGATGAATCCGCTGTGCCCCACTGCAGCATCAGTTTAGTCTGCAGCTCCTGAGCACAAATAAAACTGTCGCTGTGTCCTAAACCTCCCTGCATTGGTCAGAAACGTGTGAGCAACTCTTATTTCACAGGAGACTTAAACAATGGAGCTTTTGTTCTATATGAATCTTTTTGATAAATAGGGCTCTGCAGGGTTTCTAATATAGATTTACTTTTCGCTAACTTGAACTAAAGAAGGGGTAGCATCATATCAACTTCATAGGCCACTGGAGGAAGAGTGCACCATTTAAAAATCATAGTTGCGTCAATGAATTTTGTTTCAGTAAAATAACAGTTATTTCACAAATTGATTAAACATATTTACCATTTCTCAGTGCAAGAGCAAAAAAAAAAAAATGACTTGTTTATCTCAGACTTCAAGTCTAACATAGACCAGATTGCAGAGAAGGATAGTTAGAGATGGCAACAGATCTGCATCTGTCTGCATGATTATTGGTTCTCAGCCTGGGCCTGGAATTCAGATAGGCAGTGAAAATAAATTACTTAATTGTCTTAGGATATATGTCTTCTGAAACAAAAATTTAAAAAATGAAAAAATGACTACTTTTGGGTATATTAACTCAAATTCCTAACTGGTGTATTATTGATATTTGGAAAACATTGGCTGCCAGGCAGTCCTGCAGTGGATTACCGAGGGGCTCAGTCTTGCCCAGGGGGTTGGCCCTGGAGGCCTGACTTCTGGATTTAGTGCCTTCCTCATGTAAATGAGGCATGGCTCTGTGGGGAAGGGGAGGAGAATCTGAGATTAACAGCCTCGGGTCTAGTCCTCCCTGGAAGCTTGAACACTATCATGATTTAGGAAATGAAATGAAGAGGATATGGAAGAGTGGAGGCAATGGAGGCGAAAGGAATGAATATGTCAGAAACAAATCTATCAGATTTAGTTTACTCTCTTGGGTATTTAGGAAAGTTGTAAGGGGAAAATGTAAACCGACTGATTTATCTAAATTCAGAACTGAAAACTGAATGTAAGATCTAGGAAGTAGGAAAGGCACTCAAACTGCCCATTTCAAACCAACCAGAAAGTTTGGGAAAATACTTTTTTGGGGGAGATGGATGAAAGTGGACCCAAATACTACTAGACCTTATCCTATTCAGTTAATTTATTTATTATGCTACCAGGACAGAGTAAATTTGTAAACGTTAAGTCTGCACAGGTGTACGTTATCAAACCTGAGCCCTCTCCGAGATTTGACCGAAACAAAGATAACAGAAAAATAGATAAGGCTTAGGAGAGTCCTCAAGAGGCTCATCTTAAATATAAAGAATATAAAGAAAACAATCTAGAAAGTGAACCGGAAGTCTGGTGGGAAGGGAATAAAATGTCTTATAGTTGAGAAGAGGAGGGAGTCATACGGGGAGTCTGTCCTAGACTGACTAGGACTAGAACTTTTTAATGGCATTTCTTGGCAGGTTATCCTATTTTTGATACATTGAAAGCAACAGACATTTCCCCCACATGCTGAAAGCACACTAGAAATCTGTTATGATTATGTGAACATCAGTACACCTGGGAAATTAAAATCCAAAGCATGATATCTGATAATTAAATGTATTTCCTGGCTTTTATGGTACAGGACAGCATGACAGTGATATGTTATCTTTATCCAATTTCCCACTGAAGATGTTTAACAAGCACACAGAATCTTTTTTTTTTTTTTCTTTATTTTAGGGAAGGGTCTACAGGGTGTTCAACGTCTCACTGCCAGATCAGAATTGTAATGATCTGCCTGTTTACAGCCTCCCAAGAGCTGGGATCAC
>PVKN010004448.1:0-33499 GCA_004027915.1 Capromys pilorides
CCGCCACCGCTGTGCTGGGCCCCAGCCTAGGCTGCCACCCCGCAATTCAGCCCTCCCAGGACAAGGCTGCCCCACTTCGCATGGGGCAGGTCTTGCTCCCCAAGACCCAGGCTCTCCGTGTGCAGGCAGTGCCCTTCTCCAGGCCTTTGGCTCCCCATGTGCAGGTGGTGGCATCCTACCCTCGGCTTCCTAGTGCAGGAGGTGGTGTCCTCCTGGCCTCAGGCTCCCCATGTGCAGGCAATTCCATCCTCCTAGCCTTGGGCTCCCCATGTGCAGGAAGACCCGTCCTCCTGGCCTCAGGCTCCCCATGTGCAGGAAAACCCATTCTCCTAGCCTCAGGCTCCCCATGTGCAGGAAGACCCATCCTCCAGGCCTCTGGCTCCCCGTGTGCAGGCAGTCCCGTCCTCCTGGCCTTGGGCTCCCCGTGGGCAGGCGGTCCAGTCCTCCAGGCCTCTGGCTTCCTGTGTGCAGGCAGGGTTGGTGAGCACTTTGAGAGCCTGCTTTGCAGATCCTCATGGAGCCCCCCCCATTTCAAAGTATTAATATTTTTTCAGGGCGGAGGGAACCAGGAATCAAACTCAGGAGTTCCACTTGCCAGGTAGTGGAGGCACCTCTGAGCTACATCTCTAGCTCCTAGCCCCCCTTCATGGCGGGCTTGTAGGTTACCTTGGCAACAACTACCTTGTTATTTTGGCTTTTTTTGCAGTCAGTGCTATAAAATTTCCATTTTGTAACTTTGTAGCATTTTTAAAAATCTTTATTTATTTATTTATTTGGTAGGGGGGTGTCTCACCACGCAGCTCAAACTCTAGCGATCTTTCTGTGCCAGCCTTCCTGGTACCGGGGCCCAGGCAGCGCTGGGGCCGCAAGGCCTTTGCAGCATTTTAGAAGAGGTTGCACTTGTTGCGTAGAAGGATTGTATTGAATAAACCTAGGTTTAGAATGCAAGAAAAAGCAAACAAAAGGAAGAAAGTAATAAAAATTCCAATGGTAATAAATGTAACGGAATAGGAAAGTAGAAAATATCAAAGAAACAAAAAGTTGGATCCACAACTACTACGAAGACAACAATATGCAAGGTATTATCATAGCTGTCCTGCTAACATGTTTTGAAACTGTCTCATTGTTATTTCTTTCTCACTAAAATTAATACAATTTTTAAAAAGTTGTTTCCGAACAAAATTAGCAAACATTAACTAGTTTGGCCAAGTCTCAAATTATTCCCAGGGATAAAAGAAGGCTCAGCACTGCTAACTTTTCAGAAAGAAAACACGTGAGTAATAATATGAGCAACTGTATGACAAGAATTGGCATCTTAATTAAGACGACAAATTACCTGAAAGCAAAACTCAAGAAGACATTAAAAATCTGATTATACGTATAAACTGTAAAGAGATTGGATTAGTAAATTTTGAAGATTTCTATAAAGAAAAACCTATACTCAGATGGGATTCCATGAAACCTGTAAGAGAAAATTAGCACACATCCTTCCTAACCTCTTAAAAAACTACTTCTTCTTTTGGAAAATGTTTTTGCTATTTTTCAAAATATTAAAAATAAAAGAATGGCCACTGGCCTAGAAGTCCTTGATATATACTTGAGGCAACCAGAAGTATATGTTCACGCAACACTTGTACCCAAAGGCTTACAGTGGCACAAACGACCATGGCTGAGAAGGAGCAAACAATCCAGCTGTCTCCTTAGTAGGTGAACAAATGAAAAGCACTGTGCCCACACAAAGAAATACCAGTTGATCTCAAAAATAAATCTAGCATTAAGATATAATGCAACACAAATAAGGATTAGAGCTATAATTCAGTGGTACAGCTATGTGCAAATCCCAGCGTTTGATCTCTAGCACTACCAAAAAAAGACAAATGCCTGATAGAAAAGGCTGCCTAACATGTGATTCCATTATGTGAAACATCCAAAACATCCCTGATAGCAAATAGCCTACTAACCTGATGCCCCTCAAAGGGGGCATATATATTAAAGGTTCAGTCATTTTACAGGTCTTGGTACTATTGGGAAATGGTGGGACCCTTAAGAGGTGGGGCCTAGTGAGAGGAAGCGATGTCATAAGGGGGTGTGGCCTTGAAGGGGTCTTGGGATCCCATGCCTTCCTGTCTGTCTCTGCTCTGACCACCATGAGGTGTGAGCTGCATCAGCCCTGCACACTCTCCATGGTGCTCTCTTCCCACAGCTCAGAAATAAGACTCAGGAGTGCCAAATGACCATGAATGGAAACCTCCAGCCCTGAGAGCCAAAATAAACCTTGCCTAAGTCACTTCTACATAGCATATAATCCCAGAACTAATATGCACACCTACACAAAGACAATGTCACAAGAGTAGTGGAGTTCAAAGGTGAGGGGAGATAAACTCACTTCAAAACTGGGTAGGAGGTGAGGATGTGTGAGAAATGTCACAGAAGGCAAAAGATTTATGGGACCTAGATGAGAATAACAATGGACAAGTAAAAGGAAACTCCTCAGAAAACAGGGAAACTGTGGAGTTCCTGAGCAGAGCAACCCAGTATATCAACCCTAGTCTCCTGGGGTGGTTTGGAAAAAAAGCAACAGGAAATCATGCTTTAAAAGAGAACACTCAGTAACTTGGCTCTGGTGATAGTGGGATGAATTGTAAAGAAGTACTCTGAAATGATTTTGTAGAAGTTAAAAAACACTTCAGTGAAAAGTTAGATAGCCATCAAAAGATTCTTGGGTAGGGATTAAAGTAAGTTTTATAGACAAGTATACAAGGCAGAAATAGGGAGCTGGGGAGTAGTTCTGTGGCACAAGTGCCTGCCTGGCAAGTGCAAGGTCATGAGTTTGAACCCTGGTCCTGAAAAAAAAAAAAAAAAAGGAGAAATAAAGTATGGGATCATTATTTTTCAGGACTGGGGCCCTATTGAGTGTTTCCTCACAACCCTAAATAATTATCATAAGCCAGGTGCTGATTTCTGATTGTGTTAATTCAGCTTATTTCCTGTTTGATAAATCATGCATTGTGTCAGCCTCACTGTAACAAATGAGCAATTTACTAAAGAAGTTAACAGCTCAAACATGCTCATGGAAATTATATTTGTAGTAACAAACACTGCATCAATCTCCTTTCACAGCAAGCACAATAGCATTCCCTTTCTGATAAATGGGAAAGAAAATGCTCATCATCTTCATTTCTTGACCTTCTGACGTGTGAGCACGTCTCAGTCACTACGTGCTTATTTGTATGGAAGCCATTTTCCTGTAAATGCATGATGGGGAGGGCAGTAAACCTGGGTGAAATGACGGAGGAGAAAAGTTGAATGAATTTAGGATAAAAGGAGTGTGTAATGTCTTCCAAAGGATTTTCTTCATGCCGCCTAATCCAAGTCCACAAAAAATAAATACTATGTGACTTACGTTGTTCTGTTACAGAGTTTACAGTCTTGTACAAATAAGAACCGCACACTAAATGATCCAACAAGCTAGATAAAAGGGCCCGTGCATAGGCTGGCACCATTAAGCTACAGAATCCCTCCTCTGGGCACAGCTGCTGGGTGCAACTGTGCCAGTGCTGTCTGTGACACATCCAAAGAGACGTCTGCTATAAGCACACGCCAGAGACTTGTGATTTATTGCAGTTTTGTGGAAGATGGAAGGCTTTTGTTCTGTCTAGCATAAACTTTCCGTGGGGGTGAGGGTAAGTGGCAGCATTGGCAAAGGCATGTGGGCGCCAGCAAACTGAGGAACTCCTCAAGAACTCGGGTGTCCTGCTCCTCAGCTTGGGGCGGGTTTGCTGGACAGAGAGCACTGGACACCAACGTAGGGCTTCCACCCAGCCTGTGTCCTGCCAGCCTCGGTGATGCCAGGGAAGAGTCCACCTGTGCCAGAGCCTTACAGGGATGAGCACGCAGTCAAGTCCAGAACTCATGTCATATCCGGGTCAAGCAGCTTCTCCCCTCCAGGCCCAGCCTGGAACCTGGGCAGGGACACCACTTCCAGGCCTTCTTTTGATCCTGCCCTTCTGTGGCTGGAAGGGGGCCATAAGTCATAAGGAGGGCAGCACCGCTATCACAAAACAAAAGCCCTCTCTTCTGAAGGAGAGCTAAGTTAACAGAAAGACATCTGACATTCGTGGATCAAAAAATTTAATCCTGTCCAATGGCAATACTGCGAAATTGATTTGTGGGCTCAGTGCAGTCTCTCAGAATTTCGGTGGTCTTGTGCGTAGAAACTGATAAACCGTAAGATTTACATGCAAATGATCCATCATCACCGCACATCTTTTCAGTGAGTCCTGATATTTGCACATCTTTATAGGGTGAGTTATGGCAATGGCTATGTGTATGCAAAGTGTAATAATGAAATCAAGATAATAAATATTTCCAGCTCTTCACTCAGTAATGATTTTTATGCTTCGGGTATTTGCTACTCTTCAAGTCCTCTTAGAATAAATCACAGTTTTGTTTTTTTAAGAGAAAAACCCAATATTTATCATTTGGTGCTACAGAAAGCCAGAAGTAAGAACCCAGGGGATAGCTCAGTGGTACAAGCACCTGCCGGCAGGTGCAAGGTCCCACGTTCAATCTCTGGTACAAGAAAAGAAGAACAGAGGTAGTTATTTTTCTCTTAAGTTTTGGTGCCCCTGGTTGCACTTAGGTCCGCCCCCCATTCCTCTTCTCCATTCCCAGCCACTAGTGACTTCGTTCTGTTCTGCCATGACTCTGGTGTACGCATACCCACAAATGAGCAGAACGTGTGGTCCTTCAGTGTCTCCCAGTCCCACCTTCATTCCTGCAAATGACAAGGTTCCATTCTTCTTCATGGTCAGATAGTATTTCATTGTGTGTGCATCCCGCACTTTATCTACTTACACTCTGCCAAAGTGTATTCAGCTGTTATAAATAGTTCTGCAATAAACATGGAAGTCTAAGTATCTTTTTGGTATAAAGATTTCATTTCTTTTAGATATATAACCAGTAGTAGAATTTCTGAATCATATGGTAGTTCTATTTTTAGTTTTTTGAGGAATCTCCATACTGTTTTCCATAATTGCTGTGCTAATTTACATCCCTACCAACAATGTTTAACAGTGTACAGTATAAACAGTTCCTCTTTGTCTGCCTTCTTGCCAGCACATAACAGCTATCTGTCTTCAAAAGTAAAACAAAAGCGGGGTCTCACATTTCCTGATTTCTAAACTTGCTACAAACATACATAATAATAAGACAGTGTGCAATATATATACATATATACATATAATGTTTATGTATATATATATGTATATATATATATATATATATATATATATATATATATATATATTAACTGGAATGGAATTGAGAGTTCAGAAATCTTTAAATTTATGGCCAGTTGATTTTCAACAAGAGTGCCAACACAATTTAACAAGGAAAAATTTTCTTCACCAAACAGTGCTTAGACAACTGGATAGTCACAAGTGTAAGATTGAAACTGGACTTCTAAAAGCATATACAAAAATTAACCCCAAATTAATCATAGAATTGTAAATTTAAATGTAATCATTTTGAGGGATAAAATCATCTAGGGCTAGCAGTGTCATTCAGAGGCAGGGCACTGGTTCAGCATGCACCAGGCCCTGGCTCAGGTCCCAGCGCTGCACGATATCCAAACTTCCAACAACACTAGTGGTGATGATTGTACAATTCCGTGGATCCAATAAAGCACTGGGTAGTAGGCTGTCAAGATTTCACTTGGTGGCCCGGCAAGATAGCTCAGCAGTCTAAAGCGCCTGCTTAGGCAAGCTTAGGCAACCGCAGGGACCAGGGTTCAATCCCCAGCACCACATGCTGTGCCAGCCCCACCCCCAGGGTGGGTTGAGCAGCCATAATATACATACATACATACATACATATGTAAATAAAGTTAAAAAAAAAGATTTCGCTTGGTGAATTAGAGCTAGTTCAATGAGACTTGGGAAGGATTTGCATAACTTTCTGAAAGAAGGCTTTTCTAATCATGTCACCAAAGCAATAACAATAATAACAATAACAAAATGATTTATATAGTTGATTGTGAATTATATTCATTTCTGTTTTAAAGTGTCATTAATGAAATTTTGCAATGTATACTAGATACAATGTTAATAATGCTCTTTTTAGTTCACCTTTCATTGTTATAACTGAATACCTGCAAGTGGGTTATTTATAAAAGAAAAAGCTTGTCTTGGCTCATGGCTCTAAAAGTCCAAGACTGTAGTGCCAGAGCCACTTGGGCTCTGGTGAGGACCTTGTGGCGGAATAGTGAAGCATGTTCAGATGACGAGGAGGAGACGGCAATCTGGTCCACGTCACAATGACCCACTTTGGTGGTAACTAGTCCAGTCCTAAATACCTAGCTCACCCTTTGAGGCCTGATTCTGTCTCTGGAACAAGACAATTCCCATGAGGGCTGGCACCCTCTATGGCCTAATGATCTCTCGTCGCAGCTCACTGCTTCAGTGTACGATGCAGTAGGGACCAAGCTTCCAGAATATGACATTTACAGGCAAATTATATCCCAGCCATAGCAAATTCCTCTATGTAGACAACAGTTAAAATCAGTAAGAAAACTATCAACACCTAATCTAATATTGAAATAAGTAAAGGACATGAATAGACAATTCACAAGCCAAGAAAGAAAATTGGTCAAAAACATAAAATCGTCAGACCCATGGGAAGTCAAGTAAATTCTAAGTAAAGCACGGTGAAGTAACTCTTTTAAGTTGTTAGGCTGGTGAATAGTCAAGAGGAGTACAGTACCTACAGCTGGCAACTGTGTGGAAAAATAGGGTCCCATCCCCTTCTGGTAGGATTGTGACAGCCACCATACTGAAGACATCTGACAATAAACATCTGTGAATGTCAACTTCCCACTACTGTAACAAACTACTCAAAATAACCAAAATGTAAAAAGGAAAGGTTCAGTCGGGCCCATGGTTTTTAAAGTTTTGGTCCATAATTGGTTGACTACACTGCTTTGGAACTGTTGGAGAAGTACATCATGGTGATGAATAGTAGGTGAATGGTAGAGTAAAGCGATCATGAGAGAGAGAGAGAGAGAGAGAGAGAGGCAGAGAGGCAGAGAGAGACAAAGAGAGACAGAGACACGGAAACACAGAGACAGAGACACAGAGAGAGACAGAGACACAGAGACAGACAGACAGGTGGAAAGAGAGAAAAAGACACACAGAGAGAGACAGAGAATGAGCCAAGTGTCCTATGATTCCCTTAAAGGCATGTCCTCAGTGACTTAATACCCCCATGAGGCCAACCTGGTGAAGGTTCCTTCCAGCAGCACCAAGCTGGGCACTAGCCTGTGACACATGGGCCTGGGGAGCCATTCCAGGTCCAGACAACAGCAAAATCAAATGCCGAGAGCTGTGAAGCTACTCTAAGAAAATTCCTTGCAAGAACATTATCCAAGAAATAATGTGAGAGATATTCAAGGGCATATGGAACATCTTATACATTATTATGGATTCCAGTGAAAAACTGGAAATAACCTAAGTGTCTCAAATTAGATCAGATGCATAAATGCAGAACTGAACACCATCTTGCCATGAAAATTGCTCAGAGGGTCTGAGAGCAGAGTTGCTGCTTGCTTACTGAGAACTCTTTCTCCATCTGTAGGATCTTGTGACACCTCAGCCCCAGGAGAAGCCAACCCCAGCATCTCAGGCAGGGTGGCCTGGATAGGTAAGTGGCTGACAGAGAACACAGTGTGGGACAAGGGCCAAGGAAAACAGCGTGCAGGTGGGGCAAGGGCAGCTCCCAGGAGCAGGCCTCTCTCCCTGGCCTTTGTCGCCCCTGGACACGAGGCCCAGACCTGCACATCTGTCTCTGGTGTATCTGAATGTGAAGGTAACATCGGGAAGAGACAAGAGGGCTTGGGGAGGTGCAGCCAGGGCCCCCCAGTGTAGCCAGCCCCTAAGCTATCCAGACTGCAAACCTGTGCATTCCACTATCATTTGAGCTGAATTGAGAAAGATTTTCTGGCATTTGCCACCTTAGCCCATGTACAGTTTACTCTATCCCTCTATCTTCTGGGGGAGGGGAGACTTTTAAAAAAGGGAAGAAAAGAAAAAGAAATTCCAGTAGGCTAAAAATAGTAAGTGGCTTTCATTTTCTTCCTCTGTGTTTAAAATACTCCAGTGTGTTTCCTTTGCCCTGCCCTGGACATCCCACGCAGGCACTGCAGGTACTAGACAGGCATCTATGTCTGGTGTCCCCCAAGCCTCACATGGTCATGGGGGCAGGCTGTTCAGAGGCAGCTGAACCTAGACTTTGACACTGACTCAGAGTCCAGTGCTGGGATTAAGGGTGTGAGTGCTTCACCCACCCCAGGACGCCTAGTTGCTTACCCGTTGGGGACAGAAAGGGCCCTCCTGCCCTAGTGGCTCTTGCTGTCTTCCACCCCCACCAACTGTGGCTATCTGCCATGTGCCACCCTGCTTTGGAGCAAGCTGGTGATGGACTCAAGCCTCCACATGCTGAGCTCAGTAAAGCTCTCCTCCTTGAACCTTGGCTGCTGGGCGTTCTACCTCAGCAACGAGCAAGTACCCGGGACAGGGGACGTGAGCTCATGTGGGAAGAAGAGTGCCATCTGTACTGCCACTGACCTCTGACAACAAGTGAAATCCCATCAGGAAGCAGGACAGTGGAGGTTCCTGGCTTTGGCTTTGGCAAAGTACAAATGTGTCTTAGGAAGGAGCCATGATCAGACACCTGCCATTACAGAAGGCAGGCAGCCATCCAGTGGTCAGGAGCAGACAGGCCACACGAAAAGACAGAGGCTGGGCGGGAAATCCCCTGCCTTTTCCCTTCTGCTTTTCCCTCCACCCCACCCTACCCATGACAGAGCTGGAAGGCAGATGAGGGGGGACAGATGACAGTCAGGCAGAGAACAGGCACAGGTGGCGGCTGCCATCGGCAACCAGTGTTCCATGCTGGGGACAAAAATGGCCCCGCCTCTTAGCCCCAGCCCTCAGATTCCCTCCTCATAGCCATGTCATGGACACTTGTTCCATATCTCTCTCAGGAAACGCTCAGTTAACTTAGTGCAGGAGCCTCAGACCCAGTAGTGCTCTAGTTCAGCTAGAAACATGTGTGGCGATTTTCCCTTACATGTAGACAGAATGAGATCAGATGGATTTGCTTTCTGAAAGTCACATAAGGATTCCAATAAAAGGGTTTTCACCCTTCACAAATAAAAGTTAAGTCGTGAAGGGAAAAGCCTTTCTTTCCATTTTTATCAGTCTTGTTTGTGCGTGAATCCTTAGAAGAGAATATATTTTTCATCCAAAAAAAAAGAATCTTTCAATTCTGAGAAGGGTTGGAAGCAACTCACTTGAAGAAATGTGACAGAATCACTGAGGCTTCCTTCTATGCCCTGCTTTTCTCCAAGGGGCTCCATTAGCTCCCAGGTTGTTGTTTGTTTTCTTGGTTTGTCTTGTCTCGTCTCGTTTCGTCTCATCCTGTCTCTCTCTCTCTCTCTCTCTCTCTCTCTCTCTCTCTCTCTCTCTCTCTCTCTCTCTCATCTCCCTCTCTCTCTGTCTCTCTCTCTCACCAGGAATCAAATTCAGGACCTTGGCATGCTTGCCAGGCAGGTGCTTCTGTCACTGAACTATATCCCCACCCCTGTTTGTATTTTTTAAAAAATGAAGATAGAGATGTGAAGAAATTAGGTCTGGAAATAGCCGCACCCTCAACAGTCTCTAACTTTAAAGAAGGGAGGGACATAAAGTGTGCATTTCCCAAAGTCAGTAAGCAGGGCTTCAGTTTTCACTGGCCCATGTCCAATCCAGAAGGTGGTGAGGCCCCATCAGCATGGTCTGAAACCTCCAAAACTGTGAGCTAAAACAGACTTTCCCTGATCTCCCTAAGCATTTGTTACAGTCATGGAACACTAACACATACAAAAACTCAATTACCAAGATCAGTATCCCTACATAGGCATATATTTTTTCTTTTTTCATAGTGCTATATCTAGTTCAAGAAAAATAAGAGTCTCTTCCTCTGGTTCAGCTCATCCGTTGGGCCCAGATATTCACCACAAGCTACAAAGGCAGAGGAGTCTGCAAGAAAAAATCCGTCTCAGCTAACGAAAGTCACTCAGAAAGTGCTTCATAATAGAGAGGATGTGGAGTGGAAACACAGACAGGAAAAGAGAAAGTGATTCTGGCAGCCAATAGGAAGAAGGCGGGTTGTGATCCAGGGACAGGGAGGAGATCCTCTCGCTTCCCTGGACCCAGACCGCTGTACCTGCTGCAGGGAGAAGAGACATGTCAGGGAGGAGGTCCAAAGCTGCTAGAGAGGGAAAAGAAGGAAGTGCTCGTCATCACAAGCATCAGAGGAAGTTACAGATTGCTGAGGTTTTGGTCTCTGCCTGAGTCTCAACACCAAAGGAAGGGCGAAAGCCTGTCTGACTTTAAATTCCAGCGCAGCTTTGTCAATAGCTACTCAGCTGATAACCTCACTTGCAAACTGGAAAATGCTGTTATTATATGTATTCATGCCTGCCAATATGCAGTATTCTGCAGTATAAAACTGATAGATGTTTTCTTTCAGATTTCAACATATGCCTTCCTGTTATGTTCCAGATATTTGTAATAAGAAGTTCACATCAAGCCAACATGAGGTCATCAGTCAAATGATAATTTTCTATGTATGTTATTGATGTAAATTTTCTCTGCAAAATTATATAACTGTTTTCTGTAATCATTCTACGAGGGTTTAACTTTTAACTACTAGAACATCTATGGTTGATAAGAAATAACAGTTCTCTGGTATCCTTTATATTTCAAGGTGCTTAATAGTCACAAAATTTCCATAATTAAGTGTATTGCTCCCTACTAAGTATACTAATGTTGAACTCCCACTTCACTTTCCAGTCTGTTCCTGACATTCATGCCACACTTAAAGACAAATCTCAGCCCTCAAAATCAACAGGGAAACTTGCTAAATCTGGCTTTCCATGTTTTCAACAATAGAGACAAAAATTGACTACACACAAGTGCCAGCTTTTGGCTGTGACACTCAGGACTCCCACCAAAGCAGGATCCTGGCAAGGTAATGCTGAACCTAAACAATGCTTCCACCTGAGTCTGTCCTGGACCATGTTTCAAGTGCAATGAAGAAGAACACTGGGCAGAAGCCTGCCCCAACCTGCAGCCACCACCAGGAGCTGGTCCCATCTATAGTGATCTCAGGGATCACTGGAAATGTGACTGCCCTGTCCACTAGAGTCATCCAATCCGTTTGCCCTCACAGGAAAACTCAGTATAGCCAGATCCATCAATATTTAGCCTGCTCAGTCTTGCTGCTGAAGAGGACCAACAGAGTTTGGAGTCCATGACCACACTGAGGTATCTTTGTCAGAGCCCGAGTCTCACTGAATGTCTCAGGTGGAACACTCTTTTCTTATTGACATGGGGGCCACACATAGTGCTCTTCTTGAGCTTTTAGGTTACTGTATTAGATCTACAGTCTCCATAGTGGGAGTTGATGGCCAAGCTACATGACCCCCTTAGACAGGGCCCATTCTTTGCTGACTCCAGACAATTTTTCCCACATTATTTCCTTGCAATCACAACCTGCCTTATACTTCCATGAGGAGAGCTCTCCTCTAAAAGCTGTCTTTCACCTCTCTCTCCACAGTGCTCATCCTACAAACCCAATTTTGATGCACAGCTTCTCCCTTCCTTTTCGCTTGTCAGCCATATCCCCTGGGACATCTCCAGTTCCTACTCATGTCACCCATGCTACATCTGTACTCAGATGTAGTTCATCTCAGGAGTCCCTCAGCCTTCCCCTTTATTTCTCCTGAGAGTTGCGCACTCACTGTACAATACTCCTATTCTTCCTGTACTTAAAGCTAATGAGTGCTATCATTTAGCTCAAGATCTCAGGGCTATCAATAATGTGGGCAAACCTATTTTGGCACACAGTTCATAGCTGGTACACTTGAAAAAGTGTAAACTATGCCATAGTCAGTAGATCTAGAGTAATAGAGGCAAATGGGTTTTTGGTGGCCCGGCCCCCCAAATATATCCTGAAGTTGCACTGCCTTGGCCTCAGCTCCTTTCCTGAGCTTTAACTAGACTCAGGGCACTTGCCAGAGCACCCACTTTCCTAGGGCCCTAAAGGACAAACATCAGGAACTAGAAAAGTGATACTCTTCCCTCTTTCCATGGTCATGATAGAATGATACATTTGGATGATGGACACCTTCCTGGTTCCTCTCTTGGGTCCCCTAATCACAATAATAACTTGTTTATGCTTTTAAACTTTTAAAAAATTTTCTACAATACAGGCTCCATGCACTGCTAGTAAACTCATCCTACTAGCAGACATCCCCAGTACCAGCTTCCACCGAGGCAATGCCCATCATTCCCTCACCCCCTACCATGATGGTGTCGCTACTCAACAGGTAGTAGTCTGAGAGACTCATCATCCCCTATAATCAGAAGATGGGATTAATGGGTTTTCTCTGCCTTAATAAAAATTTCTGTTAAGTCATCATGGCTGTGAGCCAATGTGGCACAGGCCATTGGAGGACACATGCTATGCTCCACCTTCTTCCTCCTTGTTCAAATTACAACTTCCTACTTGTTTTTCACAATGTCTTGTTTCCTTGTTCCTGCCTCCTGCCCAGTCACCATCTGCCATGTCATGCAGACTGCCCCCTAACCTCCACCTTCATCCTGGCCCTATGTAGCTTGTATTCCCCTGGCCGGGCCCTCAGAAGCTCCTCCTCTCTCCTTTCCTTCCCCTGTGATAAAGGCCTCTTTTATTTTTCCTGTGTCTGTATTGCACTGGAAAACCTAACAGTACTAAGCAAGGCCCTATACATTTAGGCAAGTATTGCACCACAAGATACACCCTAACCCCTAAGTGTGTGTTTTTAAAGCTCACGGCAATAAGTAGGTCACCAAGGCAGGAAAGCCACAGAGAATGTAAAAGATGATTCAAACAGATGGAGGTCACAGAGCAGGTCCTTAGAGAGGAGCACCAGTGACACCCAGGACACTGCGGTTGCTGTCTTTGGACAATGGGATACTCTCCATTAGTGAACAAATACATCTATAGGAAGCTGCAATAAAAAGAACCAATGCTGTAGAAAAAAGCCAGACGCCAAAGTTTGTGTTTTCTATGGATCTGTTCGTGTAAAGTTCAAGACTTAGGTAAACTGTGATGCTAGAAGTTCAGAGAGCATTTGCCTTTCAGACAGAACGGACTGACTGAGAGCGGAAGCAGAGGCTTTGGGGTGCTTGACCCCAGTAGCAGCTATATGGCTATTCAATTTGGGACAAAGCAGTGGGTGGAGTCCTTTTCTATGCAGGGGTTTTAATAAATCTTTAATAAAATTTTAATAAATAAAACTTTGAGAGGGAGAAATCATTCACTTGCTCCTCCCCCCTTTTTCTTTTTAAGGAATATTTTGGTCATCAAGGATAGTGATTCTTAAACGATTTATTACAGAGGATTCAGCACTGTTTAGTGTCCTATGTCTTCCTTGCCATTTGCCTTCCCTCCTTTCAACACCAAATGTATCACTTTTGTTCAAAAATACTGTGTGAGCAACTGGCTAGATCCTGAGGATTTGCTGGTGCTGAGCACAGCTTCAACTGTGAAAATTTGTCAATTAGTTTAGATGTAACTGTATTACACAAGCCATTATTGGTGAATAAAGCTAGGTAATGTGCTCATTATGTGCGACAGGGTGGGCTCCCAGTTTTCTGAAATGCTTGGCTTTACATTGCCCAATTTGAGGATGCTTGTGCAATTATAGAGAAACTGTGCCATGCACTTTCAATGTTAAAAATTAATTAATGTTTGCAATACATTTTGTTTTAATAACTCTAAAGAAGCAATAACAGGCACAGATGACAAGATTACTAATGTAATTTTAAATCATGTACATATTAAGGAACACTTACATTTAAAACGATGCTGTATTTCTGTCACATGCTCAGGGATTTTAATTCAAATCCTGATTTGTATGTTATTCACAATGCAAGCACTGGTTTTAGAATTAAATCTATATTTTAAGCACTAAAGAATAATTCAAAAGAACTATTTAGTGTGCCTCTGTTTTCTTTTTCTCAGGAGACTAGAGAAGGCTTCCACTCGTGTGACATCTAGGCTACAGTGGTGATTCAAACTGGAAAAGAGGTAGCTGAGACCTGCAGCCCATGTGGCCTCTGAAGTGTCATCCCGGACTTGGGGAACGGAACCGTTAGCTGGGCCTGGCAAACACTCTTTGGTAAGTATTTTAAATGGCTAAGAATTTGTCTAAGTGATTGAGTTGTCTCTTGTTCTGAAATCCAATCACCAGCCTGCATATTTTTTCTAGAGTGATGATTTCTTCCTTTTCAACCAATTAGAAATAATTGCATTACGGTAGAAGATATTCAAAGTAAAAACTACAAGACTATTTGCTTTAGTCCCTCCCTGATGCTATAACAAAATAGGCCAGATAATTTGAAAACTATACCAAAAAAAAAAAAAAAAAAACAACTATAGAAATGCATTTCTTACAGTTCCAAAGGGGGGGAACCCAAAGCAGAGGCACTGCCAGACTCTGTTAAGGGAGGCTTCTTGCCATGTCCCCCATGGCAGAAGGGCTAAACACTATCTCCTCACACAGCAGGAGGGTGCAGAGTGATAGCTTCGTTCCTTCATACACTTCTAGGAGCACAAGAGTCCTGTGGTCTCATTATACTTTTTTGGTACTGTGAATTGAACTTGGTACCTTGTGCTTGCCAGGCAGGTGCTTAAGCTGCTGAGCTATATTCCCAGGCTCTCGTTGCATTCTTTTTTTCTTAATGTATTTGGTGCAGTTTGGATTCAGTAATCTTCCTGTTTTCAGCCTCCCCAGCACTGGGATTACAAGCATGTACCACCATGCCCTGACTGGGTGGCCTGCTCAGAGTGCCCAGGGGCAGGGCTAGAATGGCATTTGGTGCTGGCATCGAACCCCAGTCTCTGCTTGCCTAAACAGGAGCTTAGTCCACTGAGCTACCTCACTGGCCCCCTCATTGTATTCTTAAGGCTCTCCTTCATAATACTACTGCAGTTAGGATTACTGTAAATATCAACACAAATTTTGGAGACACTCAAGACATAAATTGTTTTCGTATGAACAATTTTTTAGTTTATTTAACATACTTTTTAAAAAAAACAAAAGCTTTTGCTTTTGTAGCAAAACCAAGAGATGAGAACAGGCAGTCCTCACTGGCCTGTCCACACACAGGCACAGCCTCCCCGAGCTCACATCCTGCTCTGCAGCGTTACCTCCGCGGTAGCTGTGGATTGCAACTGTAGCTCTGGTTCTCTCCTTGCATATTTGCTGCCTTAAAAATCCTGTGCCCTGTATGTTCCTTTCTAAGCTTTGGCAAGTGCTTGCCTTTCTCCTGTCTGGATGAGCTGCCTCTTTTTCTTCACAGTTGGAATCGTACAGCACGGAACCTTTTCGCTCGGCTTCTTTCACTTAGTGATGTGCGTGGGCGATGTCTCCGTGTCCTTTCGTGGATTCACGAGACTGAGATAACACAGTTTATCCATTCACTACTGACGGTCATGTTAGCTGCTTCCAAGTTTTGTGACTGAATGGAGTCTCAAGTTCATTTGGGTAAATACCAAGCAGCACGCTTGCTGGATCACACTGCAGGCATAGGTTTAGTTTTGCGAGAAACTGCCGAACTCTCTTCCAAAGCAGTCATGCTACTCCACATTCTCACCAGCAACAAATGAGAGTTTCTTGTTCTCGTCATCTTGCCTAGTGTTTGGTGCTGTTTTGGATTTTGGCCATTGGGACAGGCTTGCAGTGGGATCTTGTTGTATTCTGAAATCCCCTAATGACATGAGATGCTACATATCTTTTAATGGCATTTGCCGCCTGCGAATCTTCTGTGGCGAGGTACCTGTTTATATCTTTGCCGACTTTTTAATTGGATTGTTCATTTCCTATGAGGCACAATAATTTTTGTATGTTGTGGACATAACTCCTGTCAGGTGTGTCTTCTCTAAATATTTTCTCAGTGTAGGGCTGTCGGTCTCATTCTCTTGATGCTGTGTTCTGCAAAGCAGAAGTATTGATTTTTTAAAAAAATTATAGATATTTCCTGTTTTTATTTTAAAAAGTGATTAAAATATAATTACTTTGGTTCTCTGTTTCACAGGAGGCAGAAGCATACGTGTGTGTGCTCCTCTAGTTCCCCAAATATACTCAGATGCATATATTTCTGTGATGTTCCTGGGGTGGGCACTGTGCGTGCTGCTGTGGAGCCAACTACGGAAGGGAACTAGATCACAGTGCGAAGCCAGGGGCTCAACCCCTTATTCACTATTCCAGTCATGTGGCCTTGGGATTCATAAGCCTCATTTTCTAGTTTAGTCCTGAATTGCAAAACATGTCTTGTCCAACTCTCAGGCTGTTGGGAGAATATTATTTTCAGAGTCTAGTACAGTGTTTATCCCAAGGGGAACCTATGATGTGGTAGTCATATTCAGTGATATTATCTTCTATTCTTTAAAAATATTTAAGTAAAATCTAATTACAAATAAAAAATTGTATGTATTCAGTGTGCATAGTATGCTGACTTGATATACATATAAGCTGTCTGCCAATGATTACAATCAAATTGGTCACACATCCATCATTGCCAATAGTTACCATTTTTGTGAGCCAAGGGTGGAAGGGGTGTGTTAGATTTATTGACGCTCAGCTTACCAATTATTTCACAGATTGTGCCTTGGTGTCACAACTAAAGGTCTTTGCCACATGCAGGGCCACTTAGATTTTCTTCTACATGATCTTCTAAGAGTTTTATAGCTTTGTGTTTCACATATGTATCTGTGATCCATTCCGAGTTAATTTTTTTTGTGAAAGGTGTAAGATCTGTCTCCCTCTCCTCCTCCTCCTCCTCCTTCTCTTCCTCCTCCTCCTCCTTTCTTCCTTTTGCATGAGGATGTTTGGTTGTTGTAGCTTTGGTTCTTCTGACAAAGATCAGTTGGTTATTCTGCTTGAACTTATTTCTGAGCCTGCCACTCTATCCCTTTGACCTATTTGTTATTTTTCCAAAACCATGCTGTCTTGATTATTGTTCCTCTATAGTTAGTACTGAAGTCTGTGTTGTCTAACTTTGTTCCTTTTACTCAAATATTAAACTGGCTCATTTGGCTCCTTCCCTTCTCCATATAAAGTTTAAAATCAATGTATTGACAACCACAAAATAATTTTCTGGCATTTTTATTGCAATTGTATTGGATCTATAGGTCAAGTTGGGGAATCCTGAAAACATTAAGTTCCTCTTTAACAACTTTCATTAGTTTTGTATTTCGCATCATGTAGGCTGCACATATATTTTGTCAGATTTGTCCCAAGTATTTAATTGGGGTTGGGGATTAAATAATTGTATTTAAATTTTGAATTCCACTTGTCCATTGCTGGTATGTAGAAAAACAATGACATTCACGTATTGACTTTGTGTCTTATAGACTTGTACAATTGCTTATTCTAGAAATTTTGGGCTCATTCTCTAACTTTCCCACATACTAGGGTGACCAAGAATATGATGTATATTTAAGTTTTTAAGGACACAGTGTCATTAATCCTCCTCAAAATACTCATAATTGTCCATTTACTTCAAATATACTTTATTATTTTTGACAATGTTTCTTACCGTAATAAGGTTTCTAAAATTTAAAAATTTACTGTATATAAAATATAAAGAGTTTTCTGTTTGTCTAATCTACATACCTGTTGGTATTTCTTTTCCTGTCTTGTTGTATTAGCAAAGACTCCATACAGCACTGAAACAAAATGGTGAGAGAAGACAGCTTCACTTTGCTCTTAATCTTAGTGGGAGAACTGTGAGATTTTCACCATGATGATGATGAAAGCTGTAGGCTTTCTGTAGATAATCTTTAATAAACTGAGGGAGTTCTCCCTTGGTTTCTAGTTTTCTGAAGGTTTTTGTCATGAGTAGACATTGGATTTTGTCAAATGTCTCTTCTGCATCTACTTATCACGATTTTTCTTCATATTCTGTGGGCATGGAGGATCACATTTTTCAAAGTTGAGTCAGCCATGTATGCCCGGGACAAATAACCACTTACTCAGGGTGCATACTTCATCTTACACATTGTTGGATTCAATTAGCTACATTGTTGAGTGGTTTTTCATATATGTTCATGAATGACATGTCTGTATTATTTTTTTAAACATCTTTGTTTTTTGTATTATAGCAATACTGGCTTCATAGAAAAACATCAATTATTTCCTCTGCCACTGCCTCTGAAAGAAACTGTAGAGAATTGATACTGCCTCTCTTGTGTTTCTTAGGGTTCAGGAGTGAGCATTTGGACCTCTGTGTGGAAAGCTGTTAATTTATTCAATGGCTACAATTCATGCAAACTGTTTCTTCTGTTAGTTCTTCAAGATCTTTCAAGGAATTGGTCCCTTTCACCAATGTTATCAAGCTTGTGGGCATAGAGTTGTTCATAAGGCTTCCCTTTTATCCTTTTAACAGCCAAGGGATCTATAATTATGTTCCCCTATGCAGTGGTTGATACACTGTGGTATTTCTTTTCCTGTGTTGGGGAAGAGGTATGTGCATAGACCTCTCCATATGGGCAAAGGATGTAAATATATTTGTTTCCCATGTGAACACTCACCAAAAGGTGACATCAGCAGAAAACAACTTTAATAATCAAGTGGATAAGCTGACCCATTCTGTGGATAGTGGCCAACCTCCTTCCTCGGCCACCCATTATTGCCCAGTGGGCCCATGAACAGAGTGCCCAATGTGGCAGGGATGGAGGTTATGCATGGGCTCAGCAACAAGGACATCTACTCACCAAGGTTTATCTGGCCACAGCCACTGCTGAATGCCCAATATGCCAGCTACCAAGGCCAACACTGAGTCCCCAATATGGCACGATCCCCCGGGGTGATCAGCCTGTGACCTGGTGGCAGGTTGATTATAGTGGACCACTTCCATCACAGAAGGGACTGCACTTTGTCCTCTCTGGCATAGACACATGTTCTGGATGTGGATTTGCCTTTACTGTGCATAACGCTTCTGCCAAAACTACCATCCGTGCACGTAAGAGTGCCTTATCCACCGCCACGGTATTCCGCACAGTATTGCTTCTCACCAAGGGAACACATTTCACAGCCAAAGAGCTGTGGCAGTGGGCTCATGCTCATGGAATTCAATGGTCTTACCATGTACCTCACCATCCAGAAGCAGTTGGATTGATAGGACAATGGAATGGCCTTCTGAGGATGCAGTTATAATGCCAGCTAGGTGGCAATAGTTTGCAGGGCTGGGGTAAGGTACTTCAGCAAGCTGTATATGCTTTGAATCAGCACCCTCTGTATGGCACTGTGTCTCCCATAGCCAGGATTCATGGGTCTAGGAATCAAGGCGTGGGCGTAGGAATGGTACCATTCACCATTACCCCAAGTGATCTATTAGCAAAATTTTTGCTTCCTGTCCCCATAACATTATGTTCTGCTGGATTAGAAGTCCTAGGCCCAGAGGAGGGAAGGTTTGTACCAGGAAGCACAGCAATGATGCCATTGAACTGGAAGCTAAGATTTCCACCTGGTCACTTTGGTCTCCTCATGCCTCTGAGGAAACAAGCTAAAAAAGGAATCACAGTAGTGTTAGGGGTGATTGACCCAGACTGTCAAGGGGAAATTGGATTAGCACAATGAAGAAAAGGAAGAATATAGAGTACAGGAAATCCCTTGTGGCGCCTCTTTGTATTGCCATGTCCTGTTATTAAGGAGAATGGGAAACTACAGCAGTCTAATACAGGCACAATGACAAATGGTCCAGAGCCTTCAGGAATGAAGGTATGGGTCACTCCACCAGGGAAAGAACCAAGACCTGCTGAGGTACTTGCTGAGGGCCAAGGGAATACAGAATGAGTAGTAGAAGAAGGTAGTTCCAAGTATCAGCTACTACCCTGTGATCAACTACAGAAAAGGGGATTATAATTGTACTATTTCACCCCTGTATATAGTTGTGTTATATGTATTTAGTACCAATTCTTAAGGATTAACCTATGTCAGTGTTGAAGCTATTGATGCCTTTCAGTTTGTACACAGGATAGTATAGTTATAACAATGTTGGGCACAATTATATGCATATCTCTGTATCTGGAGACTGATGTAAAGAAATATGTCTAGCTGCCAAGTTGACAAGGGGTGGATTGTAGTGGTTGATACATTGTAACAACTTGGCTGGGTACCTGGTGGTCGATACATTGTATCAATTTGGCCACATTGCCTGGCTGTTCCACATCATGAGCCCTGAGGTCCCTGCCCCAGAATAACTCAGCACACAAAGGGGTTGAGGAAGAATTCAGCTTTACACTTCATCAGAGAACTTCATTCTTCACAGGCAGCTTGGACTTTTATCTCCTGGCTTCCAACACAGACTCTTAAGCCTCCAGATTGGATCCTTCAGCTTTCCATAGCAGATTCTTCTGTCTCTCGTGGCAGACACAATGGCTGACCGTTAAGAGACCATTAGGGACTGTTAGAGACCAGTAGAAATTGGTAGAGACAGTCAGAGATGGAACACTGCAGTGAGTATAAAAGCCTTGGGACTGAATCTTTCAGTTGGCAGTGTGTAGATGCTCTCAGCACACTTCCTCATCTGACTCTGGGACTGGCACATCTTGTGTTGTATCTGTTCCTTGTATCTGTTTCTCTAGTAAAACTCTATTTCATGTCTGATATTAATAATTTGTGTCTTTTTGTTTCTTAGCCTTGCGTGAGGCTTGTTGGTGTTATTAATCTTTTCAGAGAAGCAGCATATTTTGGGGGAGCAGTTTGTACTGTGACCTCCCTTCCCTGTTGGATCTGAAAGAGCTATCTTTTCAGTTTGTTCAGTTATTTGTTAAAACAAAGGTCTGACTTCCAAGCTGTTTATGTGTGGGTCTAGAAGCCAAAAGTCTTTTTAGCTTATCTTTATAAAAAATTCTCTGGCCTAAATCTGGAGATTCTGAATTTCTTAACAGGTTGAAAGATTTAAGGTTAAGAGTTTTGTTTCTTGTTTTGTTTTTGAGACAGGGTTTTGTTAGGCAGTTCAGGCTGGCCCTGAACTCACTATAGCCTGAGGCTGGCCTTGAACTTAGGCAGTTCCCCTGCCTCAGCCTCCTGAGTGCTGGCATTATAGGTGTGTGTCACCATATTCAGCTGAGAGCCTTTTTTAAAAACTACATTTTGGTGATAGTTTTACATGATTGTATGACTAGGGCCAAGTCGGTTTCCAAGTTTTCCATTAAGGTCAAAATAATCCTAATTTAATATTCAGGAAAAATGAAGTACAGCAAAAAGAATGGATTGGACATTTTACATATAATTTGCCCAAGTGTACAAGTAATTTACAAATTTAGTTGCCAGCTGATGCCCAGTTCTAACTTACTGGTTATGGTATTACTTGGATGAGATATGCACTGAGAACAGAGTCTCTGGCTGGTAACCCTTATATTATGGTTCAAAAATAGTTCTGTGGCTGGGAGCTCAGTTGTTGCTCCACACTAGGAGGGCTTAGACTGGCTTTGTTTGGTGCACAGACACATAGCTAACTCTTTCAACTGAACTGCAAAGGCTGGGACTCATTTACCACTGTTAGCTGCACATACTCCTGGAGTATGCTGAGCAATGGCATGGGGCAAGGAGGGGACATCCTTTATTAAACCACATCCATCCTATGAGAGTCACCATCACCATGTTAGGGCATATGACACACTAAGACACAGGCAGATAGGTCCCTTTAGCTCTTTTTGCTGTCCCTCTAAATACTTACTGGTAAATTGTAGGAACTTTCTATAATCTGATTTCCTATTTGTATGATGGAGACAATATTAACTATTAACAATGATCAACAGGCTTATTTGGGTAGCAATTTGAATTTCTTAAACTGTGATATGGTCAATAAAAAGTATTTACTTGGACCTCACAGGGTGTGGATTCCAGCAGTTTCCAGGCATTTACAGGAATCATTAAGTAGAGGGCACACCTCTATTCCCAAGTAATTATAATGCTTCATTATGCCATATTTATATTTAGAGGAAGTGAACTGAGGTTCTAGAGGACTCAGGAAGCAAAACTAGGCTTATGTGGTGAGTTCTCTCCCAAGGATCTAGTCTTTTTCGAAAATCATGCTAGCATAATTTCATGACACTATGTGATTTTTTTTTAAAGGTTTTACATTCCAAAATTAGCTTTTGTAATAAAAACAGTCAATCTGCTATAATATGTTAATTAGCGCACATCATAATTATCTTTTTTAAAATATTCAGCTTGTCCCAAGAAAAGAATGTACATATGTACATAGGCGGTGGCTTAATGTATGGTCTTAGAATAAGGAATAACAAAGTAACAGTAATAAGCTTACTGTCTCTGCTGCTGATCCTGAGAAAGACACTTCACAGCAGCTGAAGAAATTGCATTAAATCAGACTACGTTAAGGAGTAGGTAACTAAGCAACCCCGTCAAAGCTCAAAGGAGAATAGCTTTAAGATGAAAGCCCTGGGGCCGGCGAGATGGTTCAGTGGTCTAAAGCGCCTGCTTAGGAGGGCTCAGGCAACTGCGGGGACTGTAGTTCAATCCCCGGCACCACATGCTGCGCCAGCGCCACCACCAGGGCAGGCTGAGCCAGCCACAAAATGAATAAATAAAGAAACAAACAAACACAACAAGCAAACAAATAAATAAAATTTAAAAAAAAAAAAAAAAGATGAAAGCCCTACGCTTGTATACGAAGTGCATATCCATCAGCGCAGCAGAAAGTCTCCGCAGACTAGAGGCACCTACAAAGCCAAAGGCCAGAGCTGGGGGCACCAGGCTGCAGGGCAGGTGCACTTTGGGCACTGTTGGTTCTCTCTTCTTTCACAGGCCTGCCTGGCTCGGCCACTCCTCATGGCCAGCAAAAGCTCACTTAATAACCTGGATAGCACTCATGCAGCGGCTTTGCAGTAACTATTAGTAATTGTGCTGTGCACTTCAATGAAAATCTTTCTGAGATTCACCAAGTGTCCCCATATCTGTAATAAGGTTTCTGTACTTCCAGTGATTAAAAATGCTTATCTACATCTGTGTTCTTTTAGAGAAAGATATACTTGCATGCTCTGGCTTTTGGTGTTTTTAGTTTGCTGTATCCGCCACTGTTTTTTTTCTTTTTCCAATGCTACTATTTGAACCTGGAGCTCAACACAGGCAAGGCGAGTGTGCTACCAATGAGCTACCTTTCCACTCTGGGCTAAACACTTTGGCCTGGGAAAGCTTACATTCTTTTCTTTCCAGGTGCTTTTAATTCTCCTACATTAATGCAGACAAACATGTATTTATAAGTTAGCTCCCCTCAAAATATCCCTGATCTGGGGTTGGTGAGATAGCTCAACAGACTAAAGTGCTTGCTTAGGCAAGCTCAGGCAAGCACAGGGATCACAGTTCAATCCCCAGCACCTATGTGGTGCCAGCCCTGCCCCCAGGGTGGGCTGAGCCAGCCCCCAAAAGAACAAACAAACAAAAAAAAGATCCCTGATCTGAAATAATTGAAAACTTGTGTGGCATAAAAACTTCCAATGTCAAAGTTTGATTCAACTCTTAGTTCCACAAATTACTGAATATCTAACAAGAGTGCATGCTCAAACAAAATCCAGCTCCAGCCATGTAAGTAACCACTCAGCATTGCTTGCACAACTTCCAAGTGTGTTTTCGCCAGCCGCTCGCTCACTCACGCCACCACAGGGCTCCTCCAGCTGTGGGCCTAGATGATCAGAATATATTTCAGTGCAGAAACGGTTATGGGCCAAAATTGTTCCTTCTGTGGATCCCAGCAGAGGAAAGCTGATGAAGCCAATTTGCTGAATTACTCCAAACCAAGGATTCAGTGCATCACAGATTATTGCCTACTTGCCAGGAAATGTAACAGAGACAAGACGCCAAGTGCTATTTGGTTTTTGCCTCCAATGTAGACTACATGGAGTGGATATTCAATAAGCTGTATTATGCCAAAAAGCATGTTTCAGAAATGGCGCAGACACACAGCCAACATTAACATCATGGGGAATTGTGGGTGTGAACATGTATGAAAATGTTCCTGCTATAAATGTTCAGCAGCATCACTAATGATTGCACTTACTTGGGTTTTACCCTTAGAAGCTCAAATCCTAAAAGGCCATTGATATTTTCAACGTCAACATTTTGGAGGGCAACGTTTTTTTCTGATTTGTTAGGATTCCTCTTATTTCAACATGGACCTATCAGGGGAAAATGACCAAAAGAAAAACAAAAGCTAAAAGATCTGAAAGTCAGCGGCAAAAAAAACCCCTTTTGAATTGCTTCTCCGGAAACAAAAGCTCAAGGCTCTTCTGTTGTATCAAGTGGAGTGGAGGGCAGAGGGGCGGAACCTTATGATTCTCACTACCCAATCATAACTTAGTTTCCTGGGGCCAGGGAATATGACAGGAAATTAAACAGTGGCCTCTTCTTTACTCTCCTCCTGCCTCACCCAGAGGGAATTGGAGCTTGAAATTGTGCAATTACTTCTTAGCCTTCCTTCTTAGTTTTGGGCTGGGTTCTCCTAGGGGTTATATTAAAATTACTCAAAGGATATTGGTTGGCATCGGTTTGAATGAGGTTGGAAATGGCTATGTTTGGATCTTAATGTCTTTCAAGGCCACTGCACTAAAGGATTATCCACCAGCCTAGAGCGCTACTAAAGAGCTGGGACCTAGGGGAAGATAGGCAGGCCACCAGGATGTGCCCTCGAGGGGGCCATTGAGCCCCTGGGGCCTCACCCCTTCTCTTGCTTTCCAGCTGCTCGGAGGGATTGAATCTCCTTCATCACATGCTCCTGCTCTGATGTACAGAGGGACAGAACCAAATGACCATGGGCTAGAACCTGCAAAAGTAAGCCAAAAGATAAATCTCTCCTCCTTTTGAAATGAGTATCTCAGGTATTGTGTCACACAGAAAGCAAGCTGAGTTACGGGACTATTTCAAAGTTACAGGATTATTTCAAAGCAAGCTGAGTTACAGGGTTCTGTTTTAATCCCATTTTGATACAGCTGTTCAGAGTACCAGGGTGTAAGCCTGTTCACCCACACACCTGCCTTCCTAATGCTGGGACCACAAACCTGGAATGGGGGTGGCGACGGCGCCTCACATCTCTCTCTGGGCCTTGGTGATCCTCCGACCTGCTGTGCACACCCGTGCTGATCCTACTGCCCACACCTGCTTCTTTCTTACTTTCTTGCTTTGCAGCAGTGTCACGAGTGAGGGTCACAGGCTCCTGTTCTAGTGGTAGAAAGCTCCTCAGCTTGCAGCCTCGACACCTCCCTCTCTACGCCACATTTCATGAGTTACTGTAATTGAGCACAAAATGAGTGTCTTCGCTTTCGTCTTCCAGGGAGCAACCTCCCAGAGCGAGGTGAGCGTTCAGGAGCACCCTGCGACCCATGCCGGGAAAGAGGAGACAGAGGCACAGGACAGAATTTGAGCTGCACTGAGGGCACAACAGCTTGAGTCACACAGAATTTAGAGAAATGGCCTGACAAAACTGTCCCACTCCTCCATGGCTGGCCCTTCAGGTCCATTCCTAGAAGGGCTCCCAGGGTGATCACTGAAGCACTCACTGCGGTTGGGGTGATCAGTCCTTCCTCAAAGGGAGGTTTGAGTACCACCTGCTAGTGTCCACAGCAACATCCCGTGAAAAATGTTACCTTTTACATACCTTGGGTATTCTGACCATAGGAGGCTGCCTAGCAACACATTAAAAACTATTCTAAACTGCTGCAGGGCTCAGTAATATTAAGCAGGCGAAAGTAAGTAACATCAACACAAATATCTCACCTTATATAAAAATGAACTCAAATAGGCCCTAGACTTACATGTAACTTAAAAGCCCGTAAGTTTTAGGAGAAATCTTTGAGACTCCAGGTAAGACAAAGAATCCTTAAACCTGAGACAGACAATAGGAAATAGGCCTGTGGTAACTGGGAGGGGAATCTTGAGATGGAGGGAGGCAGGACATGTACTTACACTCTGCAATGAATGTAATCGTGAGGTACTTCAAATATGTACTAATAAAAATACATTTTTAGAATTATTAGCCTTGACACAAAAAGCATAAACTATCATATAGCTAATAAACTGGATTTCTCTTTTATGAGACAAGATCTCTATTTGGTGCACGCTGGTCTGGAACTCATAGCAATCCTCCTGCCTCACCATCTCAGGTGTTGGGATTACAGGCAGGCACCACCAGGGCAGCTTTTCCTGAAAGAACAATAAACTGGACTGCATCAAACTAAAAAATTCTGCTCTGCAAAAGCACGAAGATGATGAAAAGATAAATACCTTTAGAAAATATTTGCAAAGCACATATCTGACAATGGGTTGGTACCTACAGAATACAGGTAATTTTCAAAACTTAAGTTACAAAATGGGCAAACTACATAAGCAGATACTTCATTGAATAAGTAGACAGGGAAAGGGATGTGCAACAGTACTGGCCATCAGCAAACACACGCAAAGCTGCAATGGGACAGCGCCAAGCCCTATCGGGTGGCTGTGATGAACACCTGACGCCACGCCAGAGCTGAGGGAGGGTGTGGAGCAGCAGCGCCAGTCACAGCCTGCTGCTCGCACACACAGCAGCTCAGGTACTCTGCAAATGGTTTGGCACTTTTTGCACTTCTGAAGTCTTTTGCTCTTAGTGCACATCTGCAGTACATGACACTCACACACTTTGCGTGATGCTGGGACGTGGCTGCACCAAGCCCTGACCCTTTTCTCATCCTATTTCCCCCTTTTACCCTTCCTCTCCATCTCTCGGTTCCCTTCCTATTGAGAAAGATCTCTCCTCCTTCCTGTTACCTATCTTTTATTTTGCTCTTTATTTCTATTTTGAGTTCCTCATATAAAAGAAACCATGTTTTGTTAAGGTTGTGCAGTCTGGCTTATTTGCCACTAAGGTCTGAAGGTGCATCCATTTTCCTACAAGTGACTCAAATTTATCTTTGTAGCAGAGTAGTGCTCCCCTATAAGGCAATGCCACATCTGCTTCATCTGCTGGTGGGCATACAGAGACTGGTTCCAAGACTGTTCTTTGGGCCACAGCTCTGGGGCACAGCATGTGGAGCAAGACATACTTTTCTAAAAGGTCAAAGTAACTGATGGTTATCTCCCAATCCAAGCACTGCTTAACTAGGTAACCAGTTGGCATGTCCTCAGAAGGAAGATTTGGAGGCAGATGGTGAGGTTGGCTTTGGAGATACGCATGCAGCGCGCCACCAAAATGCGGGAAGGGAGTAATGGAGGAGGAGGTCTGGTCAACGCCACGGCCAAAGCTGGCGCTGGTGGTGCTCTCAAGGTACACATCATGGGGCAGGTACTTTACTCATTTTCTTTCAGGAAGACAAAGCCCAAGCATTCAGGATGGCTGGGTAGATGGCCTACTTCTTTCTGGACTTCTTGGCACAGCCGAGGACAGCTCCTTCATCTGCTGCAAGCTGAAGCATGAGACAAGGAGCACTGCCAAGTCCCAAAGCCCTAGGCATGCTGTTGATTTCCAGATAAACTCAGAATGAAAGCAATGATCACCTTTTTAAGCTGCAGCAGCCCCCGGCATTATGAGAACAAGTCCCGGGCCCACGAAGACCTCTGAGGGTACATGCTGGCCAGCCCAACTTCTGGTTATTGTTGCAGAATTAGCTGCTGCCATATAGTAGGGATCTATTACTGGACTCCGTACTACTTGGTACTGGACTCAGTACTACTCCAGGTAGCAGAGTTCCCAACAACGAGGCTGGCTTAAAAGATGAAGAGCTCCCAGCCTACATGTGCTCTGATAGGCAGAGATTAATTACCAAGAGCTGGAATCAACACTATGGTTTCTTACCAAAGTGTTTTGTACATGGCTGCTTCCCTAACATACCCTATGAATTAGAACATACAATAAAGTTATTTCTCTGCTCCAGATCAAAAGTGGTTCCCCTGCCTCTGACAGAAGACATCATTCCTATTTCTGATATAGTTGGAAGGATAACCTATAACAACTAAAAAGTTCTAACAGTTATACAAGATCAAGAATTTGAGTGACCAGTGGGTGAAAGGGACATGCCAGATCTGCAGGGGGACCAGAGGACAAAAGAGGCAGGGGTGAGAGGAGGCAGGGGACAGAGCTGTAGTTTGAATGTGTCCCCTAAAGCCCAGAGCTGGAAATCTGAACCCAAGGTAGTTGTGTTGGGAGGCGGGGCCTAACGGGAGGTGTGTGGGTACAGGGGTCACTACCTCCAAGGATTGATGAGTGGCTCTGTGATCACAGGGTAAGTTTCCTAGAAGGGAGGTCCTCAGCCCTGTGACTGTTTCTTGCCCTCTGCCAGTAGATGAGACATTGGTATGCGATTCCTACCTTATTCCTCACCACCTTCATGGCTGTGAGAAGCGACTGTCTGCTATAGTGTAGGTGTCTGGAGACAGAAGCGTCATTTCAACCTGCCCTGACCCAGTATTATACATAGCTAAGTTACACAGAAATTAATATGCAGTCAGAGAGCTGGGTTCTCAAGTCAACATTAAAAAAAAGGAACTGTGGCTGCGGGTGTACCTGAAGAAGGCCAAGTCTCAAGATAAAGATGCAATGGTCAGGCTTAACATCTCCCTAGGAGTTAAAAAGTAACATGAAATTACACTGTAACAGGCACCAGCGGGTCCAGAAGTCGAGCGGGCCTCAGGTGCTGCCCAGGTAGGTGACCAGAGCACCTGGACCCCTCCCTTCCCACAACTGCCTTTGTTCTTTCCATGTACCCTTGCTACGTGATCCATTTCTCTACAGGATCAGTACTGGCTAAGTGGACATATTTGCAATCTTACAGGCTGAAGGCAATTTGGCCCATGCTGTGATCCTATCCCTGACAAAGAGCCTCCCGGCCACCCACGCAGACACCTCCTGGAAATCCAGGAGCTGTCCTGCTTCTCACTGCCAGTGAAACTCTCCCCAATCCCTTAATCCGCGACTTCACTCCTGGATGCCCGGACTGCGGCTGGGAGCAGACGGGTGGGGGGGCGGGGGAGGGGTCCGCGGAGCGGTGCCTCGCGCCCGCTCCTATCGGCCCTTCTGTGCCGGTGGAGCCGGGCCTGGCTCCGTCCCGGGCACCTGGCACCGGCGGAGAGGCGGGACGGTACCCGGGCACACCCTTTAACCTAAAGAGCGACGACCCGACCCGCTGGAGGAGACGCACCAGTCCCTCAAGTTCTACAGCCGCCTCCAACGCCCACTCCGCCGCGCGACCGCCGGAAGACGCATGCGCAGTTGGGGCAGGCTGGGGGGGGGGGGGGAGGCGGGGGGCATCGGACTGCGTAGGACGCGGCACCGCCCACCGCGCTGGGCGGCAATGACGCATGCGCGCGCGGCCCGGCCTTAAGGGCGGCGGCGGCCGGGGCTGTTCAGTCGGCCTGTCAGCCGGCTTCCAGACGCCAGCGGAGCCTCTCACCGCCATGGCTGCGGAAGAGGAGGAGGTGGACTCGGCGGACACCAGCCAGGGGTGAGGACGGCGGGGTCCCGGACTGGGGGAGCTGGGACACTGCGGGGCACGGAGGGGTGAGGCCGGGGCTCCGCTAACCCTGATGCCTGGAAGCTTAAGGTAACAGATAACAAGCTAGGGGGCGATCCTTCGCCTCTACCAGCGAGATCTGCCTTTGCTTCCGACTCTGCCTTCCGGTTTTGGTTGAAGCTTCTGCAATTAGTTGTACTGGCTTTCCTGGAGAAATGTGTGCGTGTGTCCCAGGAGACCACACCGTGTAGCAAACTGCCGAGTTGGAGGGCAGCGCCTTGATGCATAAGCAGGCGGGGTGTATTTTTTCTATCTGTAACTGACCTTGAGCACTCCTGAGAGGAGGACCAGATAACTGGTGGAAAAAATTTAACTCCCGTGCAGAGCATGGCTTTACTTTTCAAGACTAGTAATTGATACTGAAAGTAAACTCCTATACTGCGCCCTCCTACTTGAAGTAATTTGGCCCTGGAGAAATTTTGATAAGAACTGTAACCTAAGTGGTAGAATATGTGATGAAACAGGTGTTTGGGAAGATGACGAGGCAAGTTGTGAAATGTGAGAGCCTCGTTCTGAGTTTTGTTTCTGTGGTGAGTGGGGCCACTGTTTTGGTTTGCTGATAAACTTCCTAATTAGTTAAGGTGAGCTGTTCAGTGTCCTGGGCTGGCAAACAGGAACCTGACTGGTACCCGGGTGAGTCACCACGTGTTTGGCTCTGAGATTACTGATGGTGGACTCTTTCATCTTGTTGTGGAGTTTGGGGACCTGGGCACAGTGGTGGCTTTATGGGCTAGGGTCGTGACTGAAGATTGCGGGGGGCAACCAGTGAAAAGTCACCAGCAGCGGGCCAGCTGTGGTCCTGCACAAGTGGCCTCCATGTGTTCTTGGCAGTACACGGGAGCAGGGCTCAGTGTCCAGGGTGGTGTGGCCTGCACTGTATCAGGCAGCCCCACAGAGAAGGTGAAGCTCCGCTCCTGCCGGGGGTCCCTGTGGCTATATTCAACCTAAGGCACAAGTTGGTGTGGTAGGTGTCAGTGTTCCAGCTACCAACACGTGGTAGGGCTGGGTCAGACTCCCGCCACCCCACCCGCCCCAGGCATCTACCCCAGGCTCCTGCCGATTTTTATTTGTATTTGAATTCCTGTCTGTCTCTCGTTCTGAGTGAAGTTCCCTAGCTGTAGGACATGGAGGCCTCAGCTGGAGCCAGGTGGGTCTCCACAGCGAGGTATGAGGAGATCTGAGGCAGGACCCCCAGGAAATGATCACTGTCAGGTAAGATCTTCAGGGTGCAACCCCAGGGACTGAATCTTGACTGTTTCATAAAGAGACAAAGACAGACCAGATACACAACCGTCTGTGTACTCTGGTGCTTCCTGACTCCTGCCGTGTGACTCCTGGTGCCACCTAGGACTTTGTCAGCAAGAAGGGCAGGGCAGGTGCAGCCCCACACCTGTGAACCAAAAGACTGTAGCACCTCTTTTCTTGGTAAATTCGCTTGGTCTGTGGTGTTGTCTTACCGGCAACCAAAACCAGATTGATATGGCCAGGAAGGAGACACTGACAGAGAAGACAAGTGTGAACTAGTTGTCTGACAGCTTTTTGCAGCCTCCTATTCTTGCCTGTCCCTTGTGGCTTTTGAAACCAGGCACTCCGGGAGCCACTCTGCTTTCCGTGCCCCGCCCTGCTGAGTTGCAGCCCAGTGTGACACTGGTGGAGTGGATGGCTGTGAATGGCTGTGAGGTAGGTCCAAAGAACTGTTGCCAGCTGAGTTGGGAGGAAAGTCACCCCAGCACTGCTTGTGTGTAGGGTAGGTCACAAAACAGGTGGTCTGCAAGGTGTGCTGGACTTGGCCGGTCCCGGGAAGCCATGGTCAAAGCCTGACCCATCTCACAATGAAAAGAAAAGGGGCAAGGGTGTAGCTCAGTGACCAAGCCCTGAGTTCAGTCCCCAGTACTTGAAAAGATTAAAATCAGTGCTTTTCATTTTTTTTAGTACTTAACTTCTTGGGTACTTTTCAGTGTTGGATACTGTAATGATAGATACTTTTCAATACTGTTATTAGTCAGTTTTGCTTTTATAACATTTTGCTTTTTATCTTACCTGAGACCAACTTTTAGTTGCTTTGCGCAGGTTCTCTTCTTTTAACTATCTTTTAAGTGTAGCCATTTTCCAAGATTCTATTTTCATTCTTCTTCTTTTATTTCATACTGAAGTGATACTAAGAGCACTGTTCTTTCCCTTAACTTCCCTGTATTTATTAGAGCAGTTCTATTCTCTTGGTCATCTGGGGTAACAACTGTAGCTCCTCTCACCCCCTGTACTGGGTACTGCCAGCTCTGATACCCAGCCCAGTGAGTGCTGAGGTGCATTCCCTTCTGGGCCCCACCGTCACCCAGGAGCCTCTTGGTTCACACTGTTGTCCCTGCTCCCTGATGATGATATTTGGTGACTTGCCTTCCTCCCGCCTCGTTCTGTCAGCTAGCTTTTGTTTCCCAGGGGACACTCTTGTTTATGGCACAGACACACAGACACACTGGGGCTTTGTTCTGTCACCATTCACTCTGAAGCTCACGTTTGTCCAGAGTCCGACTTCAGCGCTGGGGTTTTATTTCCTCGTTCTACCCCAGACTGTATCTGCTTCTTAGACACACTCCTTGCCCCCCTCCATTTCCCCATAGCCTGGTTCACGTTGTTGTCTTGCTTCAAAGCAGGTGGTGACCTTCCTTCTATAAAGGTGTGTGATGTTTTCCTAAACATTCTTTATCGCACTTTAATTAATGTTTCCTAGTGTAGTCATTTGCGTATTTGTTTTTTCAGTTCAGTTACCACACATTTTGCCTTAACCAAATGCCTTGTAGAGCTAAAGGAGCTTTATAAATAGTAAGAATCAGTAAATTGTTATTAAACACTTCAACCAGTAGAAATTTATGCCAACACAAGCAGCAAGATCAGAAATCTAGACTGTATAGTTTTCAGCTGTGTGACTTAAATTTCATCTTCAGATATTCAGAAAACTTTGCCTCTGGATAAGACAGTCAGGACCCTGAGCTTTAATTGTGCTGGAGAGGATGAGATGAGGATTCTATTTCTTGACCTTAGATGAACCAACCCTGCCTCCCCTTCCTGCTCTCAGATGCCACTCGCAGGCCAGCAAACACAAACTTTGTCCTGTGACAAAGAGCTTGTAAAGTCCAGTGCCGTCCACTTAAGTAAAAATAACAGGATAGTAGGTTTCAGAATGACAGATGTCTCTGAGTGATTCCTTAAAGGGCGGGCGTATGTTATGTATAATGGCTGTTGTGAACCTATAATTCATTTTAAAATAGCCTTGACTAATCACTAGATTTTTAGTTTAGTCCTTACAGGTCCCCACTCCTATTGTGAGTTATACATAATTATGTGGAGAGATGACTTCATTAAAATAATTGTTCAGTTTGAGACCCAGGATATTTAAGTTTTCTTTATTCTCAGCAGATAAGTTTATTTTAAAAGTAGCACAAAGACAGGTTCCTCTGCCTTGGTTAGCAGTGTAAACCTGAAGTAGACAGTGGCTGCCTCAGGTTTGCTAGGGGTCCTGTGTCTGGCTGCTGAGGGTTTTTTGCCTTGTGAGGCAGCTGGGAAATGGTGAGAAAAATACCAGGAGGAGGGCCTGGAGGCCTTGCATTAGTGTGCTGCGTGCACTGAAGGACCTGGGTTGCCACTCATTGGATGGTTGCTGATAGCACGAGCCATGTCAGTAGCAGTTGTCTAAGATAAGGTGTCGTTAGTCACTTACAGCTCCATGAGACATAGTCTTTTTTCCTCTTTCCCAAGAATAAGATTTAAGGAGTCAGCTCCCAAACAAGAAGGGCTTTGGTTGTGTGACAGTTCTCAGCCATTCATTGGTGGAGGGATTATTTCAGAAGGGTAT